>JANTPZ010005469.1:0-18226 GCA_025593235.1 Vachellia pachyceras
AAACAGAAGGTTACAGAGTTGTTGGAAGAGAAATGAAGTTCTTAAATCCTAATATTTATTCTATATTGCGCCCCTACTTCATTGAAGATTGGCCATCCAATAATATTTGTTAGAATGAAGTGTCCAAGTAAAACAAATGGCCTTCTCTATATTTAAAATAAGCTGCAATATCAGTGAAGCAGTAGCCATCTATAGAAGGGTAAGGTCATTTGAATTAGCATATGTTCACACAAGTTTGAGTAAAATGCAACTTTAAAGCAATAGACTGGTGTCGCAGATGAAAATAAATAGGAAAGACTAACATCAGCTACCTTTTCCGCTCCTTGTTCTGTTCCTTATAGTTAACACCAGAATTCCCTGCCTTCTCATTGTTGAACCCTGTTTGTTCAACCAGTATCGCTGTAATAATTGTTAATGGTATATAGCATCCTTGGAGCGCAAAGGGCTCCAAAATGCTTGTATGAAAATGCAGCTCAAAATTATTTTTTAAAAAATCAAAATATATTTGATGGGGACTGATTTTATGTGGAAAACCAAACTCTCAATAAAAGAGGCGTAATATCAAGGTAAAACCAAAGCTTAAGTGACAGTCTTAATTTTTCACTATAAATTTAAAATTTCCGTTCCCTTATTGATATTTAATAGTTGTCAAAATTTGATTTAAAAAAACAATAAATTGATGAAGTAATTTACAGAAAAATACAGGAGAAGTAGGAGTGTTACCACAAGTGTAGCAGAGCTATAAGAAAATTGCAAGTTTATGCATGCGGCATAGCAACATAGCAAGCTATCAATAACCATCTCAAAGCAAAATAGGCATTTTCCTTTCTAAGAAGGCAGAGAAGTTCAAACCTTTGTGCCAATGTTCTTTTGGAGCCCCAAATTTCTTCTTTCCTTTGTTGATATCATGAAACTTAGACTTTTGCAATCTACATCAATTGGATGTAGATTTCACTTGGAAAAATGATCACATCATCATATGCAAACAGAATAAATTAAGTGCAATGAAGAAAGAAGAGAATTGCATACCCTCCTTGAAACTTCCCTCGATTTGGATTATTTTTGAAGTTTTTGCATGGTGAACCTTTCCAATTAGGGTTTGGAGCATTAGCATTGACATTGTTCATAGGATTCGCCTGCAATAATCAGATTCATACTAAAAACAATAGCCACCACTATTTTACTATAGTACTTGCTGTTGAACAGAATGCATGACTGGAATATATTGGTGCTGATAATTGTATTTCTGAAAATTCGACGACATTGTGTTGCTTGATCATTCATAGATTTACTCAGGAAAAAACTAGTGTACAGAACCAAACAGTACAATGGTGATAATTGTATTTAATAGAGAGAAACACACTACCTGAGAATTTGTGAATGGAGGTTGAGAGTGTTTTGCATGTAGTTGCTTCAAACTCTTGGGATTAGCTGGTACCCGTGCATTCCCCTCTAAAGGTGATGATGTAAAAGCATTGGATTTTGCAGGTGCGAACATGTTTTTCTCATTCTGGTTAACCTGTGGTCTAACCGGGTTTCCAGGTGCATGATTTAATGGCAGATTTGCAGAAGAAAATGGATACTGAGGAACCATAGCCTGAGGCACTGGGTTTCCAGGCACATTATTGAACTGCATATTTGCAGAAGAAAATGGATTTTGAGGAAACATAGCCTGAGGCACTTGGTTTGGAAAGCTGCACACAGGATGGGAACCTGGAGGTATACCATATGAAATAACTTGAGCTGGGTTTGGGACCTGCATAGGTAACTGTTGATTCATATTATGCAGGGGCAACGGCGCACAAAATTGTCCGCTTTGCATATTCATATTATTCTGCTGAAGCAAACTCGCAATATTTTGTGCTAAAATATGCCCCTGGGCCTGAGACAAATTAAATTGACCTCCATTCACCATGTTTTGTCCCTGAACTGGAAATGGCGGATTGCAATTCATATTGCCAGCACCATTCTGCTGACCAAACAAAGGCAAATGAGGTGCCATCATCTGACTGTTTTGCAATGGATGAAAATTATTAGCAGCATGCATGAAAGGAAGTGGGTTGATCATTGGTTGCATATTGGCCATAAAGGGATTCATGTTTTGGAGGATTCCAGCACCCAATGGAGGGCGGGTTTGCATGCCCAGATTATTGTTCGGCAAGGGAAGCTGTTGCTGGTTAGAATTATTCATGGCAGGAACGGCAAGACAAAACTTACACCTCAAAGTCCAGCAAGAACCACAGATAAGATGTTTGAAGTTTAGAAGATATAACCTGTACATATCACCAAAAAAAAAAAAATATAACCTATACAAAGACAAAGCATTGTTCTGATTAAAAGATTTACTTCTCAACACAAACAAGTGCGCGCGCGCACAACGGAAAGAGATAACTCACCAACGTAATTGAAGACATAATAAGAAAAATCACGGCTTTTGAGAGGGAAATAATGCTCCAAAAGCAAGGGTGAGCAACCCGTGCACCGATATGAAGAAGATCATGTAAAGTTCAGCCTAAACCTGTACTCAATAATCCTGAAAAGCAAGAAGGTCAATCCAGTAGAGTGAATTGATAAAACTTCAGAAAAGATAGCCTGACTGTAAAAAAATGAAAAAAAGCCGCACACACACACACACACAATGCTTACGCATGTTATTGTTGAAAACCAAACAAGGAAATCATATCTCAGCCACAAATACAAAAGTTAGTCCTCACATTTTCAAATAAACTTAAATTGAAAGATGCTGTCTTTACAAAATCAGAGGCATAACAAGATCAAGCAAATAAGCAAAACCAATCAAGTAAAACAGTTCCTAAATAAATAAGCTCAGCTCTGCTAAAAAAAAAGAAAAAAGAAGAGGAAAGTCAACTCTGGAAATTAGCTTCCCAGAATTCAACACCCAGACCACAAGACCAAAACCAAATCACCCCTGGACAGGATAAGCAACCACAGCCTGCAACTAAGAGCAAGCTGTGGAGGTTTCTACAAACTCAATTGAAACATCCGACATCTCAAATTGAACCCCCAGGGCCGAGCGGAGGATTCTATACCTAAGAGCGTGAATATTTTTCATCATTAATGGATTCAAACATAACAAGCACCCTTGACTATAATGACTCCCAGTCAGCAATGCAGCTCTCTCCATCCGCCCGTTCCGTTTCACTCTTATGAAGCCTTCATTGAGAGGGCAAGAGAAAGTACCCCACAATGACACCTGACGCAGCTAAGCTCAGTGCTGCACATATTATTCCATTCTAGAAAGTAGTACCAAATACATGAACAAAACCTGAGACAATACCTTTGGAGCTTTACTTTATTTCCATGAACAAGGCTAAAAGGGAACATCATCTGTGAGTGGGATGGCATGGAGTGAGAAGAAGAAATCAAAAGGACGAGACTTTTACCAGATTCTGTGAGTTAGCTCCCCTTACTATGACGAGGCGAGTTGCCGCGGCATAAACCCTCCGTATTTTTGGTTTCGCGGCAGCTCGTGGAAAAAAGATCCGCAGTGGACAACCTTCCTAGAGTTTCCCATGGAATTAATTTTCACCGTTAGATTTAATGAATGGCCCAGAAGAAAGGACATGGCAAGGCATGTTAAAAATAAAAATTAATTATTTGATCCCTGTAAATTATGATTTTTTTGGGAAATTACGCACAGCTTAAAAAAACATAAAAACCATTATCAAATATCTAAAAATCATAAAATTGAGTTAAAGTTTCATTAAATTTAAGTTAGGTTAATGGTAAATGTGAGAAAACTGCTGAACTCTGATTATTTGAATTAAAATCTAAGAGAGAAATATGTGAAGAAAAGGGTAAAAGAAATTTCTCATTTACATTCAATCTCACTTAGGTTACATAGAAATCCAACTCATTTTCATGATTTCAAAAAATTTAATGGTGATTTTTTTCTGCTCCTTCTTATTCTTGCATAATGATGTCCCCAAAATTATGTTTATTTTTAAATTAACACATGAACTCCAGAAATATTTCAAACACATCTCTATAGTTTTGGAAGCATATTTGGAAAAGCCAAACGTACATTCAACAGTATTTTTCGTAAAATGAGATAATCTCCTTCACACATTTACATCGAAAATGGTAAAAGTACTTCTTCACTGCATTCCTAAACGAGGCCATAGATTTGCCGCCCAATCAAACAATAAAATTTTCATATCCCCCACCTCAATAAGAACTGTTTTTGGGAAACCGTACAATAATGCTTTGGGACCAAACAATTCACAAATTGGGCTAGATATGTACATGGGCTTGTCCAACTGGGCCAGATCCTGCATATTTGAATGCTTTCTTTATTGCCTATTTGGGCCGTAAACAAATTTGTGTGAATAACTACAATGGCAAATTTACCAACGGTTGGTTGGATCAAGTGGTAAGCGGTTTGTTTCAGCTTAAGTAAGGTCTTGAGTTTGAGTCCTTGTGTATGCAGTAGCCACCGTTGGAAAACTTACCCACGATTTCCAAATGCACGACGCGGGTCGGGTCCGGATTAGTCATGACGAAGTTCCGGAAATCGGACGGGAAACAAAAAAAAAACTACAATCACAAATTTGACTAGGACGTTAATGGAGAGTAGTATGACAGAATGAGATAATATCTCACAACGGGACAAACTAAATCTAAATCCCTCCTGTGAGACGTGTTGTGTGCCCACATATGAATATTGATAATGTCTAAAACATAATTATCTTCAGGAAGATACGTGTACTTAGCAAAATTTTGGTACAAAAATGCCTATAAATGTTGGATTCAGCAAAAAGTGCTAGTCTCACATAACATGATGAATCAATATTTCAATTTCTGTCAGTATAGATTCTCAGATTTAGTGCTCTATATTACATTGAATAGAATTGCTTATAACAGCGTTCAATGGGAGGATGTATCTACCATTCAAAAAAAAAAAAGTTGACAGCAAAAATTAAACTATTTCCCCGTACTTAGGAAAAAGGCATTATTGTTGAGCATGTGACCTGCCCAGAAACGCACATGCTGCAGCCTCCATTAATCTTCTTCGAAGGTGGTGATTGGGTCCATACATATGGTTCAAATCTCTAAGATCACCATGCAGCAACACTTTCAGGTACAAAATGACAAATATATATATATATGGCTACGTATTCTTATCTTATTGTTAATTAATTAACATGTACACCCAATCATTTTGTTTTCAGAATCCCTCTTCAAATGCATTACATATAATGTATTTATTTTAATGATTTCTAAGAACATGACCACCTCGTATCGATTATAAGTTACCAACCATGTGCAGTTATGGCGTTCATAGAGGTGCATCGCACTACTTCATCATTAATCATCAGATTCTAAGTTATATATATATATATATTCTCTTCTTGTTTTAGGAATTAATCCCATTAATTAATTTTGCTCTATATATCTGTCTATAGGCTGTAAAGTTATACATGGACTTATTCTAATTTGGAGATTTTAGGGCATCGTGCATGGAACTTCTGTGGAAGGATATTATATACATATATATATATATATATATATATATTATTGATTGTTCCAAGTTCCAACCATGTATCACATTCAAACAACTTGCTTTTCAAGTTATTTTCTCTAGACACGCGCACACACACATACACAAAGCATATGTAGAAGAGAATCGGTTTCTTGTTCACATTACCTATTTATATATGAAATAGGTTATTATATATATATGGTTGAGATCCGAATTCTAAATAATAACATTACATGGAGTCATGGAGACGACTGCAATACTATAATTTAGTCAAAGTTCATTAATTATTCACTGCATGTTTTTCAAAGGCCATCATTATTAGTCCTATGTAGCGTGGTCATCATCACTAACCCACACATTTCGATTGATTACATATATTGTCACTTCATGATCATTACATTAACCAGATATATATCTGCCCTTTTGTGGTTTGCATTTTTTTTTAATATAAAATCTTGGACTAAGATATGTTTATATATTAATAATTTCCTATAAAAACCATTAGAATTTCAAGTAATTGTTGGGAGACCATTGTATATATTAAGGCAATGAGTAATTAATTAATAGTAATATAACAAATCAATGTTTAAATTTCTACTGAAAAAATATTCATATTTAGTATCAAATAAGATTATCTCTAATATAAGGATATCAATTTTTAGAAATATATATGTATGTATGCATGCACGCACGCACACATGATGGCATGGTCGTGAAGGATTGGGGCTAAAGAAATGTTTAACATCATAACTGGAGTTGCATTCACACTCTAAAACGACACGGTTGGAGAGTTCAGTTGAAAGGAAGAAATAGTATTTGAAGTGATGTGGTGGTCAAAGAGTCAAAGGATAATTTGTATGTATATAAATGCAACTTGGTGTATTTTACATTTCATGAAATTTACACTATCAGAAAAATGACATTTATCGATAGAAAATCGGTAGTTAAATGGATATTTTCCGTCGTTAAAATGAGGACGGCTAATATTTTCTGTTGGTAAATGAAAATTTTCTGATGGAAAATAGTCATTTAACGACAGATTTTTCCGTCGTTAAATGAAATTTTTCTGGTAGTGTTATAAATCATATGCTTATTATATATATGTATGTATGAATGATAGTATTCTAAATGAAGAAGAAAAAGTAAACATTGTAATATCCAAGCAAGTGGCATTAGGCATGCGTTCATATTGTGACGCAATCATCATGAACCATATATACATATCTTGCTTAACTTTAATATTATTATTTGTTGTTAATTAACATCAATCAATCAATGATCACTGATCAGAAAGCTGGTCATTATCAATGATCATTGTATTATTTGTTGCCGTTGTTTAATGCCCTCCCAATGATCCATCACTTTTTATTCCATTATCTCGTTCATACCAAGAAAACCATACATTTAAAATCAAATATGGTTGTTCATTTCAATTCATTGGGATAAATTAAATCAACTTAGTGCTTATCTGGGAATACCATTTCTCCAACGGTATACCCAAGCCGAAATAAAACCATCTCGAAATCTGGAAAAACATTCTGAAATCTATAAAAACCATTTTGAAATCCGTAATACCATATTAAAATCTGCAAAATACATTAGAATCTGTAAGCTCTTTTCTCCTGACGAAATTCCCAAACACACCCTAATTTTCTTAAATGTAGGCTCACATACATTGAAACCCTTCATTGCCATCATTTTTTTTTCTGGAGAATCAATATATGGACCTATTGTCATTTCATAAACTGAAATCTGACATTGAATACTACTTATTTGTTGTGAAACTCTTTGAAAAATACATTCATTTTTTAGGATCTTATAGTAATTTTTCTTTTTCTTTTTTTGTGGGGTCTTGCATGCATGCAAAGAGTCAAATGCTAAATAGAAATATATAAATGGTATTCATTTGGCTAGTTTGCAATCATCCTTGGTACGTCACACCATAACCTACCCCCACCTAACCCTTTTCGTCGTATGTTTATATATTCATATAGTAAAAGAAATCATTCTTCGCAAATTTTGTCCATCACTAAATTTTCTTTATTTGGTCGTAGATTAAACTTTATAAATTTATAAATATGGAGCTTCATGTAACTTTTTGAATTTCAATCATCTCATCAGAATAAAGAATGAGTGATTAACTCATTAAACCTGTATTAGTTTAAAAGAATTTTTTACAGCTTTTTCTCTGTACAAATTTGTCACACATACCTTCTCTTCATATTCAATGTGTGCTACCAATAAATAAAGGTGAAAAAGTAAAAATTTAAGAATGGTAATTATTATCCCGTTTCCATAATGTAAGGCTAATTAACTAATCTGATTAGATTAGGGAAATTAATCTAGTTCATATGATATATCTTTTAAAACACCATAATCGTCTTCCTTAGTTTATTTGTCATCTCTCCTACTTAATTATTGTCAAAGAAATATCAGTATATATGGCTGATTTGAGGGAAATATTGATAAATACATGAAATTAAAACCAGCAAATGTGTTTTTGCATAGATGTAGGGGGGAGAGGAGAGATTTACAATCGTACAGACACAAACTCTATTGAATGTGAGTTATTGTGTCCGTTTGGGAACGCAGTAGAAAAGTACTTTTAGGCAAGTCGAGATAAATATGCGAAGGAAATTATCTCATTTTGTAGAAAAATACTGTTGAACATATTTTTGGCTTTTATTAACACTCTACCAAACAAGTCAAATATGATTTGAAAGAGAGTGCAAGGATAACTAATGAAGAACTAATGGTTTGAAAACAACTAAGCTTAAGGATCTTAATTTATTAACTTATGTGGGAATTATAAAATAAGTTTAATTATTAATTCACATTGTGTTTTTAAATATCTCCGTAATAATATTATTGATGTTGCTACATATCAACGAAAACCATTTTAATAGCACTGGTTGATATATATATATATACACACACACATATGATTATATAATTCGATTCGATACATAATAATATACAGGATTGACTTTCAAATATAACACTATTTGCTTCGTTTTCTTCGAAGGATAACGAATCTCAAACTAGAGAGACCTCTTAATATAAATTCCATGTTCCCATTTCCCAATCATTCAATAACTTGGTAAGCCTCCTAGACGCATTGACCAAATTTTTTTATATATAAGTCACGTTTTACAGATTCGGTTTAATCATAGATTCAATTCCTACTTAAGTTTTAAAATACTTGTATATCTCTATATTTTATTAAGCAAAATTTTGTGTCTTAATTATATTTTGTTGCCGAGGGCATATAGTTTGTCGGCAATAAATGGATAAAAAGGACTCGAAAAGGCAGGCATGTGTGTATAACCGTTAGAAAATTATGTTTACTCGAGTCAATACAAAATTTCTCTTACATATTTATTTTATTGATCGTAACATTTACGGGTACATTGAGGTGTGTGGCTGCTGTTGTTGAGTGATGAAATTGACAAACAAATTAAAAACGTAAAAGAAGAGAGAAAAGCTCATTAGAGAAGTGAGGAAATGGTGAAGAGAGAAAAATAAATGAAGGCATGTGAAAGGAATCTGAGAGCTCAAGCATGCCTCTTTCTATCTTCAAACCTTCTTTCTCGGATCTTCCATGTCCTTTTCATGCAGAACTAGTAATTAAGCAACACAGAAAATTTCGCAGAAAATTATAAATTATAATATACATACACATCCAATTTAATTAAATAATCTAGCTAACTCCATCATATTAAACGTGGAGATATATGGCATGGTATAATAATGCATGCATTTACCAAATTGAATGGAAGGGGGAGGAACATATATATATATAAAACGGTTAAGTGTAAGAAATAACACAAATTCATATTACTTATTGTTAGGATTTTTAAGTAATTACCTTTTTTTATCTTCTTCATGGAATAGAGAAATGATCTTATTTATAAGTAATTTTATTAATATTCTTATATAAACATACAATTTTGCCTCCATTTATTACTGTGTTAATTTAATGTATATTAAATTGAAATAATGTTGAAAAATCGCTGAATTTTAAAGTAAAAATAATGAAATTTAAGGTTTTTTTTATCAGTGTAAAATGTAGAATTGACTTATAAATAATCTCAGTAGTGGCAGCTTGCTCTTGTTAAATTGCAAGATTCAACAGATCAATAATGTTGACGTGCCATGTGCATTATTTTTATTACTTTAAGCAACATACATTAATGTACCACCACATTTCTTAAAAAATAAAATTTTCCACGTATCTTCCATCTATTATTAATAATCGCAACTACCATTTAATTTCGACCCATCTCATGCAGCTGGCAGAATTTAAGGATCAACAGCACACTGCTCTACATAAATTATTAAATTTTAATGCCTAAAATAATAAATAAAAGTATTATGAAAAGAAACAATTGGTATTAATTTTTTTAAAAAATAACTTTATATTTAGGACAAAACCAAAACTTTTATTTTTTATTACACTCACCTAAATTAGTAAATTATATGAATTATAACTTTGAGTAGTTTACGAACTACCCAGTACCAATGTCATTTGATTTGAGCAAGTTTCATTTGTGAAAAGTAAAAAAAAGAAAGAGAATATGATGTTAAAAGATTTTTTTGCTTCCCTAATTAGCGACTAACCCACTACCCAATTTGACCCTTATTATTGTATATAGTTTCTTGAAGTCCAGCGATTTAATATTAACCATCAACATTTTTGTTTTTATTCCATCTCTAAGAACATTATTTAATTATGACCAAGGCTGCTATACTTATGTCAGCCACACACACACACATCATGTGTATGTTTAGGAAATAAACTTGCCCCCGAGCTTAAGAATAATGTTATTACATATTTTTTTGTGTTTAATAATATTACTTTATAAATTTTAAAATATAGTAATATTGCCCTACCCCATTAAGAAGCTAACGTTAACCTTTAAAAAATTGAGTAACTGCTAACTTTTTTATGGTGGGAGTAACATTAAACAGTGTTTACAAGTAAAATTAACCTTTCGGCTAAATTTACATGTTAATTAACCGTGCATATATCATATTATATTGGATCCGTTTGGTAAAGCGGTGGAGAAGTATTTATGAGCTTATTCACACAAGCCGAGGTAAATATGTGAAGGAGATTGTCTTGTTTTACGGAAAAACACCGTTGAACGTGCTTATGGGTACAAGTTAAGCGTTGCCAAACAACCACATTGCTTCTTAATTAAGCGATTTCTGTTTGTTTTTTATTTTCTCAATCACAAATTAACTAATGAATTGAATGAGACAACTTTCCTAACACTAACTCTTCCTTTTTTTAATTTCTAGATTAGATACTTCTCAGCCAATCTTTTGACCGGTAGCCGTTCAACTTTTGGCATGTAAACCAACCCCATCTACCCATCGTTCGTGATTCAGCTGACGAAGGTATTAGACACTCTCATTAAAAGGAGAGGGTTCGATACCTGGAAAGGTCATTTTGTTGTTGCTCCAGTCGCGGCGTTTGGGGAAGCATTCTAGCTCCTAGGTGCTTAGGTAAACGCTTCAGGGTAATTGATGGCTCGCCCTACCCAACATTGGTATGACCTAAAAGGAATGAAGATTTCGCCCTGCCCTTAGCTTGTGGGTGAACCCAATTCCTAACCTAAAATTTATGTATAAAAAAATGTAAACCAACCCCATCTAGACTCTACTTATATTTTTTTTATTCATTTTTTTTTGCCGAATATATTTTTTTTATTCAGTTAATATAAATATTGAAGTATATATATAATAATATGCCTATAATTGCTCATTTAATTAGTGAAACAAACAAATATAAGGCCAAAAGTGGAACATTCTTATTATTTCAACAAACGTGGGCTCAATCAGTTCCACTTTGATCAATTTTTCGTGCAATGATTATATAAGCTAGCTAGTTAATAAATTCGTTTGGCTCAAAATTAAGGGCATATTAAATGTATAAAAGGACATATATAAACATCCTAAACGTTGGTAAAAATAAAGGGCTTGAAAATCTTAAAACTTAAGAATTATTTTGAAGAATCAAAATTATCATTAGGCTTTTGAAAAGGAAATTTAAAAAAAAGGATATATTAACAAAATTTCATTATACTTTCTTACGATTTAAGCAGTTATCACATTCTTAAAAAAAAATATGATTGAGAGCTTGACACTTATGTATAAAGAAAGAAATTTAACGACAATAACGTTTTAAAAACAAATTCGTTGAAAGTTGAATCATAAATACAGATTCATAATGTTGGGTTGTAATTTTTTTTTTGCCAACAATAATAGTTGTAAATTGGGTATATGTATTAAAATAACATAAATCTCTCACAATGACGTGTACCTAATACCATCTTAAATTGACGATCTTTTATGTAAGTGTCATTCTCTGTCCTTTTTAACCACACATGTAGCCTTGTTGAAGATAGTTTTATTTGAAACGCTGTTAGATATTAAATGTGGATAACCATTGAATTGGGGGATTGAAGCCTATTTCTCTAAGAAGGAGTAATTCATGCTATTCATTGATTTTTGTAATGTGCGTGAATATAATAACCCTAAAATGATAGAAAAATTACTCAGGGATCCCAAACAACAGAATTAATCACAAAATAGTTTTAAAAATTCATAAAACTATTATAAGATCCAAGGAGTAGCTGTTGAAGTTGTTAACGAAGGCTAGTAAGGTTGTTAATAATAACCTCAGCAGCTATTTGTAAATCTTTAGGACTGTTTTATGACTAATTCTGTTACTTGAGACATCTGGATAATTTTCCCTAAAATTGAATTATTATTATTGTTGTTGTTTTGAAACAGAAGACAAGTGAAGTACGGACAGAAAAGCTGATTAATTAGCTAGAATGAGAAGTCAAGCGGTAGGGGAAGTTGATGTAATAAAATGAAAGTGGTGGGGTCGAAGTTAGAACAAAAATACAAAGAGACAAATGAACAATTGTTCCATTACTCCTAAATTATAAATTGTCCCGTGACATGTTTGTGTACGTTATTATCATGAGATCCCTTGAATCCATTCACATGCCATCCAATCAAATAATTTATATATATATATATATTTTATAATCTATCCATTTTCCATATTTTTTTCGTTTATCTTCTTTCCTTTTAGACTATTTTCTTTCTGTTTTTTTTTTTGCCGGTTGGACTATTTTATTTCTCCCTGGACCAACCTCGAAATGTTATGTTGCGTACCTAAGAAAAAGGTACATATACTTTTTTTTTTTTTGGTCGACATGGTTTATGTCCTTAATCTTATAAAAAACGTTTGATTTTTCCATTTTACTTTTCATTCGAATTGATTGTCATCACTATAAATTGTTATACATGAATTAAAGTAGGAAAAATTATTTTCAAATAATAATAGGACTAAAAGTATACCATAAAATCACTATAAAAAATGACATTTAGCAACGGATTAGCTATTTTCTATCGTTAAAATGAGAGTCGCTAATATTTTCCTTCGCTAAATGAAAATTTTCTGATGGAGAATAGCTATTTGAATAGATTTTTCCGTCACTAAATTATATTTTTCTGACTAAAGCTAAAATTTTGGAAAAAGAGGAAGGATCACAGATAAGTTCTTACCCAGATTCAATTATTAAGTTTGGCAGCAAAAAATTGACCTATTTGTATGATAAGTGAAAAAAAAACAAAAATAGATTTATTGTAAGGTCTCATAGAAAGAAGTTATTTATGAAAATGTCCTAAAAGTTGTCAATGACAACTGTTCCACTTATCAATGGTGCTCATCGACTTGTCATTGACAACTTATTGTGATCTTTTCATAAATAATTTCATTCTACGAGACATTACAATAAATCTCCCAAAATACTCTATATTTTATTAATTCGTCATATAAATATATTCATGTCATTAATTATCAGAACTCTTTTTTCTCTGGGAAACCTAACCACATAACGTGCACTGAATTAATTTCAAAGGAAATAAAGAGACCACATTGTCGTAATATCTCGTAGACGTACCAAACCCTTTGAATATGTGTCACCAAAATTTGATAACATGGAAATTATGACTAAGTAATACCAAAACAATTTTGACCAGAAATAGTGAAACCCATAATTATACTTAGGTAATGTATATAGCTTTGCTTGCTCATTAATACAATTTTACTAAGTATAATTAATGATTCTACCACGCACTAATTATGGATGTAAACTTCCTATCTTTACGGGGTGCCAAAGCAACATCACTATTGAATAAAGCCTTAAAAGCTTCTTCCTTATAATTCCTTTCTTAATCATGGTTAATCGAAATTAAGGAAGGCTCGCTCCTAATCTTTATCTTCATAACTATAAAAACTTAATTAATTAAACACCTCCAACTAAAAATGTCTGCTCACACACTCATTTTATCGGTACGTCCGTAAGTGTCTAAGTTATATTTTATTCCTTTTGATCATCTGTTATCCGACACTTTTTCTAAATCATATTACTAGGAGTCTAAGCAACTGACTAATCTAAATTGAGCATTTGTAGGACCATTAAGGTGGTAAGCTTTCCCAACAAAGTTTAATGTCGTTGCATTCAAAGCTCAAACCAAAAACTCTATGCATACTAGTTGGACGTCTTTGACATTTCAATCAAACGCTTGTTGATTGTCTAAGTTATATTCTCATCACAAACATGTAGAATTGTAATACTGATTATATAATTGCAAGCTCTTTAGCTTCCTATGCTATCCTCTCACTGAAAAAGAAAAATAAACATGTTTTTAGTGATGTAGGATTATTAGCAAAACCATCAACAAAATTGTAATAAAAAAACCTTCAAAAAATGAGTGAAAGGGGTTTTGGTTGATAAATTTTGAAACCTTAAATTTAAATTTATGTGAATATGCAAACAAAAAAATGTTCAAAAAAGATACTATTAATTAGACATGATAATGTTCAAATTTAATCACGTTACAGAAAATACACTATAACATATCGACTAAAACTTTTAATAATAGTTTAAATATATATATTTGGTTTTTTGTTGTTGAAAGTCATAAAAAACGTAACATTTGTTAATTATTTAAGAAAAAGTACTATGTATTTAGCAAGTTTGTTTGACAAAATTCCCAAATCACTTAAAAGTACTTTTATTTAATTAAAATAAAATTCCACTATATAATTATTTAAAATTTCATAAAATGACTTAAAGTAAATTAATCCAACGTTAATAATATGTTGGCAATAGGCTATCAACAACACACCTTCAGCTTATTTGGCAAAGCATTGAGGAGAGTCAAAAGTATATTCAACAGTATTTTTTTTCGTAAAACGAGATAATTTCATTCACATATTTATCTCGCCTTACGTAAAAGTACTTTTATACCGCGTTTCTAAACGGACACATTAACAAATTAAAATATAGAATCGATGGATGAAACGATAACAATATGTGGTCAAACTATTCATTCACGTGCATAGTATAAAATGTGTAGCTATGTGATTAAATAATATATATATATATGTATGTATGTATCTATGTATCGTGTTCTGATGAATTTAGATGAGATGATAACAGTATAAATATTAGTGGCGTAAGAATAATGCAATTTACGAGAGATCAGATTTTTAAAAGAAAGCACATTCATTGGTTTAAAAAAGGCAGCTTCAGCCTTCAGAGCATCTTTGGTCTTCTTCACGGGACCTGTGGCTTACGTCACATCCTTCTCCTCCTTTTGTTTTCGCCAATGCTATGTCCCGTCACCATCTCCCATGAGACACTGTGCAATGACGAAACAGCCCTCGTCCCTTAATGCCAAATGACGCTTGCGTCCTCACATCATGGAAATTACGTTGCTGACCCGCCAACGTCCCTTGGCTAATCATCATCACACTCCTATTTATCTACTGAACCCGGAATCATTTAACGTTATGCTCCGTGTTATATCCTTCGCCGTAGAATGCAATCAAAGTTCTATAACATTTTTTACCTACCTTGTTATTATTATAGAAAATTAATCTATACAAAATTTTATAAATTAGTAAAATTACTATCAGTTCAACGCAATAGTTAAGTCTGTTAGCAACCTTCGGTAAATCCTTATTTCAAAATGCATTCTAAGCAAAAAAATTTTTTTACATAATAAATGTATTCTGAATCTAACGATTGTAACATAAATGCATCATGACAAAATACATTATAGATAAAATGTATTATACAATAATACATTCTTACAATGTTTATCCAAATGGTTACATTATGCATATTTGGCAAATTGATTTAAATTCACATTCATACAAGTTGGGATAAAACCCTTTTGACGTAGATATCTCTCCAATTAATTATTTCAGGAACATATCCATGATTCAAACGCAAGACCAATGGAGTTGAGCTGGAACAAGTTTTTTTTTAATCTTTACGTCGTACCTAAAGATCCATCGCACATGGCTGGATTGAACCTTAGGGATATTTGGACAATAAATTTGACAATTTGACATTTTTCTACAAATCCTACAAAAATTACTCACAGAATATAACTTCTACTAGAAGTTTAGAAAAATTACCATGACAAGAGATTATTCGTATATTTAAAACGAAATTAGTAGATCGAAACGGCAAGCTCTCTCAAAAATAAAAACCGAACTGCATGAAGCTTGAGCTTGGTGGTTCCGTACGGTACCTTCAGTTTCACTTTTCCTCTTGTTCCCCGAAAACCCAGAAAAGAAGGGGGGAAATCACAGAAGCCGAGATTGCCATTTGCTAGTTGCTTTTCCAGTAGCGAAGTGGTAATTCCTTCGCATCTTACAATGAAGCAACAAGAGAGAAAAACCCAAAACCTTTAACTATTTGAACCCCTAAATCTTTCTGTGCTCCCTTTTTTTAAAGGTTGTGAGGTATATTTACAAGAAAAACAAGAGATCTCACTAAAAAAAACACTACTGTATGCACCTTCATCACCAAACTCCCTGATTTTCTTCTTCCATTCCTAGCAAAACTCTTCCGATGAGGAACAGAGTAGATCGTGGAGGTCACGCGCGTCGTCGAGTCCCAGACGAAGAGCTTCGAGGATTTGCTCGAAGACGAAGACATGGCAGGGGATTCGGAGCACGCCTTTCTGCTCGTATCCGTACTCTTGAGCCGATTTGTTCAGAAGCTTCACGAAGATCGGGTGGTTTAGCAGCTCCGCGCTCACCTCAAATCTCCGCATCTCGTCGCCTACGTAGATCGGCACGTGACCTTCCGACGCCGCCGCCGTCCTCGTTCCATGTCGCCGGCTCCTCCCGGCGGCGGCCAGAACTCTCAGCGGACGACGGCTCTGCGAGTCGGATCTGAGGAGAGTATACTGAGACGAGTCGGCGACACGAGCAAGCCTGCGGATCAAATGCTTCATCGTTTCTTAAGCGGGGAGAGAGAGAAAGCTGTTAAGACAGAGAGAGAGAGACTGTGTGTGATTGAGTTGGGTGACAAGAGAAGAGGAAAAATATATATAGAGATGGAAGGGCAAAAGGGTAAATTCAGTGCTGTAGCGCAATGGAAAGTTGATGATATAGAAGTTGGGGCGGGTGGGAGGGAGGTACAGGTAAGCGTACTTGGCAGGTACAAACAGAGAGAGCAATATAGTTATTTCGTTTAATATATATATATATATATGACATTTATTTATTTTTTAAGTTTATTTTAAAATTTAGGTTTTATGACATGAATTAAATTTTATTTAAATACTCACATTTTTTTTAAAAGTTATTTTGGATACAAAACTTCAGTTTAAAATTTAGGTTTTGGCCAAATCTCTCCTAATAATTTTTTTTATATTTTTTCTTTCTTTCTCTTTCATTTTTCATATATACTTTTGCCTCGGAATCCGGTAAAGCTAGTAACTTTTCAAGTATAGGGCTTGTTTGGCAAAGCTGTTGCAAAAGCCAAATGCACGTTCAACAGTCTTTTTCCGCAAAACGATATAATCTTTTTCACATATTTATCTAGACTTGCGCAAAAGTATTTCTCTACTGTGTTTCCAAACTAGCACACAATCACCTTTTAAAACATAGATTTTGCCTCGAAATCCATAAAAACTATTCTTAAAAAAATATTTTCCAAAACTTGGGTTTTACCTCGAAATCCGTAAAAACTATTTTTAAATGGCTTTTCAAACAAGTCCTTCATTTGGTTTTTTTGTGTGCGTAATTTTTTTTCCCTTGTTTTTTTCAACCATGATACATGAGTGGTTTGGGTTGGTGAGAAGTGAATGTTTGGTGTTGTTTCTAAATCATTTATTTATTTTAGGATTAAATCTGGTTTTAATATAAACCACTCAGTGACATGTTACCGACTAACAGATTCAAAGAGAAGGGAAAAAAAAAATTGTGCATTTTTTATGCGTACGGATTATCTTTTTCATTTTATTATGTCAATTGGTGAGAGTATTATATTACTTTTATTTTTTTAAATGAACGGTGGGAGTATTGAAATTTAAGAATGATTATCTTCTTGTTTGATATATTTATCTCGGATTCAATAATATTATGAGGTCAGGTTTAAGTGTGTATATATACCCAGATCTAATTAAGAAAATATCTCCTGAAATGATAGTATTTTTTTATTAATATTGTGAATCCTTAATTTTATTTAAGAAATTAAAATGAGCTACAGGTCCCAAGCAAGGGATTTTACCATCAAATGGTTCCAAAGATTCAAAAAACTATTAAAAGGTCCCAAGAGAAGCTGCTGAGGTTGTCATTAACAACCTCAGCAGCCTTCGTTAACAACCTCA
>JANTPZ010005470.1:0-14667 GCA_025593235.1 Vachellia pachyceras
GGAGGATGTGCTGGACCTGGGGGTAGAAAAGGAGGGCCATGCACTGGTGAAGGAAACTGCTGAGGTTGGGGATGAAATCCATATTGTTGCTGTTGTTGCATATTTACAGCTTGTCGCTGTTGTTGGGCATATGCTGGAGAAGCAGCTGCATAATCACGACCCTGCCGTTCCATCAGTGTTTCTATCAATCCAACTTCCCTTTGGAGTTTTTTGACACTTCTACAATGAATGGATACGAAATTCCATCATTATCTTTTTTCTAACAGATAATCAGACAACATTCCCTAACATTATCTCAACCTGACATATTAGTCTTCAAAATATTTTTCAGGGGTGCTGCAAGAATAAACAACAAAATAACTCAGAAACAAATTTGTCCAATAAAATTACTTTTACTGCCCACTGGATTGGAAAGGTCATGAATAGCAGCATCTTATGCGTCACTGGATGAAAAATTAACGCCCTTTAACCAATGTTTTAAGGACGACTAAAAATATTATTTTATTGTTCCTAAACTGAGAAAATAGCTCAGGCAAATCTTTTATTTTTCCCCATGGGGATTCTTTGTAATGTATTTGCTTCAACAAAAGATGCTAAGTTAATAGTAAATATTCAAAATAAAGAACAGAAAAGAGACATAAAACACAATGGAAGACTAATGCACTTTCTTGGGTTCATGCCTACAGAACCACATGATCAGTAGGGTGGTTCTAACTCAAGCACCAAATTTGGCTATCAGAAGACTAAGATTACAGATTGAAACAAAACTATTGATTTTCTCAAAGTAAAATGCCAGGAATTACAGCTAAGTAGCACAAGAATCTTCTAGCTAGGACAAACAATCTAACCGCAAGTTTTCAAGAAGTCTTGCGTTCAAAGACCATTTCAGATTTCCCTTACATACCCATAGCATATAAGAAATAGTTAACTATTAAATGCCACAGCAGCCAATCTAATTATAATTCTTGTTCCTTAGGCAGTTGACAATCGCTAATGTTATTGTGATAATGTATGAGGCATTTCCAAAGCAAAAGTACAGCAAACAATATCAGGAAACAAGATAAAAAGAATAGCCGGCATTATCCACAATTATGCATTAATAACTTGTAACAGGTTTATTTAACATTTTTTACGCTTAAACCCATAATCAAGCACCTGGCATGAACAAAAGTACAGCAAACAATATCAGGAAACAAGATAAAAAGAATAGCCGGCATTATTCATAATTATGCATTAATAACTTGCAACAGGTTTATTTAACATTTTTTAGGGTTAAACCCATAATCATGCACCTGGCATGAACATAAACTCGCTAACAAGAGAAGATACTTTTTCTTGATTTGGTTTAACTATTTTGCTCAAACACAAATTCAGGCACCAACCACAAATACAGCAAATTCGGAATTTAAACAAGGTAGAGAAGCAAATTAGGGTCATCAATAACTTCAAGCAAGTTACAACAGAAGAAAGTGGGATATGCCAACAAAGTAAACTACATAATATTTACTCAGTGTGTGTATTTTCACAATTCGCAATTGAATGGTGCATAAGCTATACGCTAACATTTCGCTATCAGACATCAGAATTTGTTCAAAACACAACATTCCGCCTAATTCAAAGCACAAAAATATCATATTCAGGCGAAGGGATTATTCTTCTTGTGGCTTTTAGTTTACTGCCTGCCAAATCCATCATAATATCCAGCAGATATCTCACGAAATGTAACCTGAGATGCCCTATCTGAACAATGATATTTGTTTCTTCTTGCTAGAAAATCAACGTCATTCGAGGAAAGCACTACCAGTACTCCCAAATTCTCTGAATCTATCAATCTACTTTCAATTTCACTTTTTCCTTTTCTCATACTTAATGAATCTGAGCATAACCGATGCACACTTTCATCTCCATCTCTATTAAACTCAGAATAATTTCATTCGAATGACAGAAATTTAGTTCTAATTTGACTCATGAAAGAGAAGAGAGACAGGAACTCCAAACAAAATTATCATGTCCACTCAAAGCCAAATGAATCCATATGGGTTTTCAATCAAACCAATTAGCGACAGCTGAAACCAGTTTTGGAAACAGGAATACGACCTTAAATCAGCAGAAATTTCTAACCACCAAGAGTAATAGCGCGATAGCTCACCTATTGTCAGAGCCTCAACGAACTGAAGCGCCCAGGGGCACGGCGAGGACTGGCGGTGATGGTGAGACGGTGGCTGATACAACAAAGAAGCGGAGCGGCGAACTGTAGCAGTGTAGATCGAGTGATTTTTTTTTTCCAAATGAGGATCTTGAAATTAAATTAAAATTAGATAAATTAAAGTGGTTAATTAAGCTATAGAAAAATATGGCTCCACTCGTCCTCCCTTCCTCTTATTAATCCCTCCAAATCTCCAGTTTCAGAAGTAAAATATCCATCAAACTATTTTTTCCTCTGCGCTCCATTTTTTTCCCTATCAATCTAGCATACACACAAACCTAAATCCTTGAGAGAAACAAAAAAAAAAAAAAAAAAAATCCAAGAGCTTAACTCGGAATTTGCTTTAGAAAATTTCGCGTCGAAATGAAACAAGAAGAAACCGTAGTAGGACATACAGATACAGTGCGCGAAAGGAGATTGGAGTCCAAGGAGAGTGAAGAAGTGGGTGTGCAGAATGCAAGAATCACACTGAAACCGTTTATGGGCCTGTACCGTTTGCATCCATGAGTCTTAAGTTCAAACCCTCAAACAAGTCCTACCCAGGTTGGTTTGGGTTCAGTGGATAAGTCGGGTTTGGGTGAAGATGTTAGTATGCAAGGAACTCAAATTTATACTTTTGCTTGGATCAGTGTCGGTAAAACATGCTCAACTCACATATTGGATCCATTTGGGAAAGCGGTGAGATAAGTAACTTATTTATAAAAGGACTTTTGCAGAAGGACTTATGGAAATAAGTCAGATTGTAAAAGAGATTTATGTTTGAAAAAGCGGTAGAAGAAGTGACTTATTTGTAAAAGTGAATGCGTTTGGTAACACATTGGCAACTAGCGGTTGGATAAGTGACTTTTTTTGTAAAATTGAAATTAAAGATTTAAACCATGAAATTAAATTAAAATTTAATTACAATTCAATATTAATTTTGTAAATTAAAAATAAAATAAACTTGAAATAACATAACTATATTCCATGAGAAAAGCAGCTGAAGGGAATAAGTGCATGTAAGAGAAAAGCAGCTGCAGGGAATCTCCGTATGACGAGCAGGTAACGTTCACGAGCGTTTGCAGAAAAAGCAAGCAATCCTAGCTTATCGGAAGAAGCAGCTTCTGCGCACAATCGCCTTAACGCCAGTAGACTTACCAAACGGGCCAGCTTGATGAACAGTTGAGCATTTGCAAATAATTCACTATGCACCGGACTTATATGGGTTACCAAATTGACCCATTAAAGGTGGATTCGAGCCTCTAAAATGCAGCCTACACGAACCCAGTTCCATATAACTTGTCGGTTATGTAGGTTCAACTCGGGATTTGGTAGGTTGGCGGTATATTTATTTTTTTAAAAAAATTAAGATGTATTTTCTAAAATGTTAGACCTTTATAAGTCATGCAACATATTATTGTATAGATTCATTTCAGTTTTTTTCGGTAAACAAGGGTAGATTGGGTCTTTGGCCCCTACGGACCTCCCGATATTCGACGCCTTCTCCTGAGTCACTGGCCTTCTTCCACGAGCCAGATAACCTAGGGCACCTGACTAATCTAGAGCAGGAATATATTTTGGCACACCCCTATCAGGTGTTTTGCACCAAGGGCGGGTAATCATCTCCTATCAAGAGCGTCTCCAGGATTCGAACTCGCGTCTGCCTAGGGAAGTGCTAGCTCCATCAGTTTTTTTTAATATTATTGTTATATATGTATCAAAAATATTTTTTTACAAAATGTTTAAGATTAACATATTTAAAATTTAAAATTTATTAAAGATATTATATTTGTTAAATAATATATGAAAGTTTATTATAAAATGTTTTCTTTAAGTGGATTAACTTCATGTTAAGCATTTTTGTAAATATTTAAATTGTTTACTAAATTTCTTACAAATATATATTAAAAATAAATACAAAAAAGAAATGGCATGTGGTGGGCATAGGTTGAGATTCTGCAGCTCGCCAAAATGCCGCATGAGCCCAACCCTTTTGATTCGCAGGTTGAGGTAGGTCAACCTGTAAATCATGGTTTAACCTCGTTTTACCACCTATAGCTTAGATAGGAAGAAAAGTATAGAGGAGAAAAAATGAAGAGAAGAGAAAATTGGAAATCAAATATGATCTTTCATCTTATTTGGATGTACAAGAAAAAATAGAAATGAAAGAAAACGAGTTAATAGCTAAATGGTTGAAATATCATTAACCCTATGTTAAAATATATCAAAGTCTAAAATCAAATTAAACATGATAATAATAATCATATTAAAATTAATATCATTAAATAATTTAAAATAAAATTAAATGATACAAATATATTTCCATGTTATTAATATTTTAAAAGAAAATAGTTTAAATAAAAATACATGTCTTACCAGAATATATGAAAGTGCAGCAAAATACTTGTTGCCACATGAAGATACAATTCAAAGCCAATAACTATATCATGTCTGTTTGGCTCAGCGTTTGTAATGTGCAAACGCACGTTCAATAGTGTTTTCCGCAAAATGATATTATCTCATTCACATATTTATCTCAATTTGCGTAAAAGTACTTATCTGTCACATTCCCAAATGGACCCACTAACTTGTCATCAAGATATTTTGTTAGCATTCACTGCTTTGCCCAAGTCAATGTCAACAGGGGCATCTTCTATAGCCCGACCTATTGTAGTATGACCTCATATAATCTTTGATTTTCATCACAATGCACTTCATAATTTAAATCACACGGCTCCCTAAAATCCATATCAAGTCTTAAAAAACATATAGATATTCAATGACTATAAAACAACTTTTACCACTCCCCATTTTTTGTAATTCTCGCATTAAGTTAAAACTTAATCAAGACAGCTATCTTTCAAATACATAGGCTATACAAAAGTCAAACCGCTGAATTAGCAAACAAAATATCCCTGGCTGAAGCCTTAATTAAAAGCTCTCCTGTGTAAAGGCCCCAGATATGGCATAGGGTACCTCCAATGAATTCAATTGATGCAGGTAATTTATAAAACCTAGATTCTTGATAATGGAGTGAACAGATATGGAGTTACTTGACTTGCGAAGACCAAAATGACGAGTTGACGATCCACGATTCATGAACAGAGATGGGAACAGAGAAAACTTCAGCACTAAACCTTCGAACAGAGATGAAGATGAAGACGCAACTCACGGGTCATGAACTCGACATCAATATAGATAGAGACCAGACGGAGTGGCCAAATGAGAGACCGAAAGTGGGTATGGGACTGCAGGTTAGGGATTTCAAAGGGTGTCGTCAGGTTAGTGGTGGAGAGAGATTTAGGAAAGGGAAAGTGTCTAGTAACCCACGTTTTGTGAGTAATTACCCGCTAACTTTTGGAGGGAAATAAATTTTTTGGGGTATATGAAATTTTAGAGAGAAAAATAATTCATTCCAATTCCTTTATTATTTAGAGAGGAAATATTATTTCTGGTTAAATTCCTCAATAATTGGATAATTTAAAGAGGATTATGCATGCCCTCGCTGATCATTCTCACTATTTAGAGATTGTGTATGATCTTGCTAATTTTTCTCGCTATTTAGAGAGGAAAATTAATTCCCACTAATTGAATAATTTAAAGATGAATATGCAATTCATGACTAATTTTTCTTGCTACCTTAAAGAATTAGAGAGGAATTTAATATTCCTCACTAAATTCCTCGCTAATTGAAAAGTTCAGAGAGGAATATACAAGTTGTTGCTAATTTTCCTTGCTAATTTGAAAAGGTAGAGGAGACTCCCCGAAGGGGCCTAACGAACCAGGAAGGAGAAGGGAGCTGTGGAAAGTAGAGGGCCGACGGACGGCTTAAGCCAAAAAACGGAAATAGATATGCAAAAATAACGAAAAGAAAAGGACATAAGAGCGGCGGTAGTCCGCATAGGACTCAGACCTTTAGAGAAAGGAAGAAGAAGATGCAAGACATGATGCAAATATAAAATGAACTTTATTTATAAAACTGGCACTTACAAAGAGAATGTAGGAACCAGGGGATACAAGTGGAGTAGGAGAGCAAAGGGATACAAGAGAAGAGGATTCTGAAGCGCAGTGTAAGCTTATGCCCTCTAGTGAAGGAGGCTTCTGCTTATATAGGCTTTAGAATCACTGTTTGTACAGTGTCAAGACCTAAAACTTGCTAACGACCTGAACTATTTCAACAGTTCCAGTGTAACTAACCATATTCCTGGCCTGCATACTAGACATATTCCTGACAATATTCTTGGTTTGCTGGCAATATTCCTGATCAGTTGTTCTACAGTAATATTGTTTACAATGATGTTTGACAGAAGTAATAATAGAGATTCCAAACTATCATTTCCGAGATGGGTAATCTCCAACTCTTCTTCGTCATCATTATCCGGTGCTGGAGAGTTGGATGTTGATGATTCTTGGCTTGCTCCGCTTGAAGAAGAAACTTCATTAGTGAGAAGTTGAATTATTGAGCCGAGCTGTTGCACAAGTTCCAGTTTACTTTGGACCCCTGCGAGTCTAGGTTGAATTCTGGCTCTTTGGTTTAAGAAAATACTCTGCTCCGAAAGGCAAAGATATTCAGGGTTTGCTTTGAACCATTTTTCAACTGCCGCAAGGTTGAGAAATTTTAGTTGGAACTTCTCCCACCATCTGATAAAAGGAATTCATTGTAAAATAGGGAGGACAGCTGCATCTTTATCTTGATGAGACAAGGAGTACTGCCAGGAGAATATCCAGGCACCTGGTAGTTTGGAGAAATAGTGTAGTTCCAAAGGAATGGCAGGTTCTACACAAACATTAAATTTTTGTTTGAAGAACTCAAAGGCTTGGATTACATCAGGGGAAAAACTTGATGGGTGACCCTAAATAAATCCCACCAATGTAGAAACCATTGAGGAAAGTGGTACTTGGTAGATTTATTAAAATAAAAAACCGATTTTGATCCCAAAAGACTTTCCACCAGGCATCTTGATAATCCCAGTATGAATATCTATTGGGTTCAAAATCAATATCCCAAAAACGTGGTTTGTTTAAATCAAATCCCTACTGGGTGGAGTGAGAACCCTTTTGATTTGAAGAGTAGAATGAGTTATTAAAGATTCATCTTTTGGATCTGTTTTTCTCGAGATAGCCACAAAATTAGAAAGAATCAATATTAATTCATAATATTCTCTTGTTTTTCTAGGATTAACAGGCTTAAAGTGCCATCTCGAGGGGAAAATCTTTAAGGCTGTTAAGTTGGGTGTTTTTTCAAAAAATTCTGGTTCAACCTGACAGATGAATCTGGCTTTGCCAGGCTTTTGTACGTAAGGTGTTACTGGTTTCCTTTCGGGTTGGATGGTAAGTGCTTGAGAGGATGTAGTTACCATTTGTTTTTGAGAAATCGGTACTGGTGTTTTTGAGAGTTGAAGAGCATGTTGTTGGTTAATTAAATTATACTCTTGTTTGGTCATAGTTTGAAGGGCTAGTGTTTTCTCATCTTGTTTGGCCAGTGTTTGGCTCCAGTTTTGCGATAGGAGTTTCTGGACATAAGATTGAAGGGTTTTTTATCAGATTTTTGGACCGAAGGTCCTGTTTGTGATTTTTGAGTAGAAGACTCAAATTTTCTGATACTGGATTGGGTCGAAGACCCTATTTGCTGGGTAGAGGACCCTGTTGGTTGGGTAGATGACCCTGTTTGCTGCTGGGTGGATGACCCTGTTTGTTGGGACAAAGTCCCTGTCAATTGTCTAAGAAGATCTTGAATTTCTTCTGAGCAAAGCAGTGGTTGAGCACCAATTAAATGTTCTTTACCTTTGTCGATTTCTTCATCCTTATTCTTCCTTTTTCTAGGAGGCATTTTGGTAGGGGTTTGATCACTCAATTTCCCTGTAAAAACTCTCTGGTTAGGAAATTTGGGAGAGAATTGGAAGTGTCATTAATGAATTCAATGTCAAAATAAAAAACACTTAAAATTGCCTGCCATCTGGCAAAAATTTGTTTTGATGCAAGGTTTTGAACATCCTTTTGTAAAACATATTTAGCATATTTACAATCAATACGGACCAAAAACCTTTGATTTAGAAGATCAGACTGAAATTTGGAGATGGACAAGACAATCGCCAAAATTTCTTTTTTGATCGTTGAATAATTTTGTTAAGCGGAATTCCAATGTTTGGAAGTAAAGGAAATGATTTCTTCTTTACCATTTATTCTTTATTTGAATATGGCTCCGTAACCAATATCAAAAGCATCTGTTTCAACAATTTTGAAAGCAGTTGGATTGGGAAGGTTAAGGCACGTGAGTTCCTTAAACTATTGTTTTATTTGTCTAACAATGTTAGTGTGGGTGTCGATCCAAGAAAGAGGGTTATTTTTCAACCTCTGATGAAGAGGTTTGGCAAAATTACTGAGTTGGGGTATGAAATCAGCAACATAATTTAAGCATCCCAAGAACCTTTGGAGTTGATTTTTATCAATAATTTGGTCAGGAAATTTATCAGCGAATTGAATCGCCCTTTCTATAGGAGTTATTTTCCCTTGATAAATCCAATGACCAAGAAAACGAATTCAAGTTTGGAAAAGAGAGATTTTTGGTTTAGAAACTACTAAACCATTTCGTTCTGCAAGTTTAATAAAATGGAAAATATGTTTGAAATGTTGATCAACGGCATGAGAAAAAATTAAGACATCATCAATATACACAATATTGAATTGATGACAATCGTTAAATATCTCATTCATGATTCTTTGAAATTCAGAGGGGGCATTTTTCAAACCAAAAGGCATAACATTCCACTCATACTGTCCAAAGGGTACAGTAAAAGCAGTTTTATACCTATCTTGTTCAGAAATTTGAATCTGCCAAAATCCAGATTTCATGTCAAATTTTGAAAAGATTTTTGCTGAATGAAGATGTTTAAGAAGATCAGATTTGTTTGGGATGGGATAACGAATCCATTGGAGGGCTTCGTTAAGAGGTTTATAGTTGATAACAAGTCTTGGAGTTCCTCTTTTAATTTCTGCATTTTTATTAACGTAAAAAGCAGCACAAGACCAAGGACTCCTACTTTTCCTAATAAGTTTTTTATTTAAAAGATCTTGGATCTCCTTTTGACAAGTTTCAAGAAGATCTTGACTCATTTGGATTGGTTTGGCCTTTGTTGGAATATTTTTTTCAGAAAAGTTTGGCTCATATGGTAAATCTACCACATGTTGCTTTGTATCCCAAAAGGCATTTGGTAAATCAGAACAAATTCTTGTATGGATTGTTTTTAAACATTCTTGAATTTTATTCTGAATTTTTGTTTGGGATAAAGATTGTTCAATTCTTTGAAAAGAAATCTCTTCTTTCAAAAAATTTATTTGATTTTGTTTAAAAGAAATTGAATTTAATTCTTTTACCTTTATGGATCAAGCCCATGGGAAAAGAATTGTTTTACCAAAATGTTCTTTAGAAATTCCTTCCCCTCCTGTCTGATAAGGAAACAGAAGAGTTGCAAAAGGTGCTCCAAGAATGATTTGCTCAGACATTTCTTTGACTAAGATAAAAGGTGTTTTAATTTTTAAAGATTCATTTTGAATAATAACATTTAAAATCTTGTACTCAACATTTAACTTGTCTTTGGTTATGCCTTATAAAATCTCAGTGGTTTTTTCAAAATATTTTGTAGGAACAAATCCTTCTAAAATACAGTTAGACTCTGCTCCTGTGTCAAACAAAACTGTTGTTTCTAAAACAAAATTATTTGAAATTTTTGCTTTTTTTGCTTTTATGTGAAATTCTTTGACAAAGTTTTGCTTTTATGTGAAATTTTTGGTATGTTAATTGAGAAATAATGTTTAGAAAAGATTCTACAAACTCTTCAAGATTTTTGTCAGAGCCTGTGAGATCTTGTTTCTCATGGTCCCCATTTATGTTAGAAAGGTGGTTTGCAGATATTTGAGAAATCAATGTTTGTTGGGTATCTTGTCTTATTTTAAACAATTTTATTTCAGATTTAAGATTATTAATTTCTAACTGGAGGTCTTGGATAGTTGTTGTCTTGGGGGTCTGCTTAAATCTGTTAAGAGTTTGGGTTAAATCATATTTAAAAAGAAGTTTATGCTTAGATCTAAAATTGGAGTTTGAAGTGGACGTCGAAGTTAAAATATCTTTGTATTTTGAAAGATATTTGCTCTTCATGTCATCCGGAAGTTGATCAATAGTTTTTAGTAAAAGGCTTTACTCACTACTAATCATGTTTATAACTGGGGAACTAGATGAATCAGAAAATGCATCAAGTTGGATTTGGTTTATGTTTTCGGGAGAACTAGATTCATTCCCTGACTCTGAGGCAGATTCAGAATTTGAATAGAATCAAGTATGAGTTTGTTAATCTGTTGAAGTACAGGCTCTTCAAGATGAAGTGCCTTAAACTTTTTAGAAAACCTACAATATATGGAAATGTGATCGGGTTTCCCACATTTAAAACAAGTAATTTTGTGTTGTTTTGGAAGGTCAATAGGTAGTTTAGATCTAAATTCGGTTTTTAATTTTCTTGGGGGAGTATTGGGTTTGTATTTTCTGAAAGGTTTTCGTGAATTTTCAGATCGTTTTGAGAAATGTTTATGATGCTTTTTCTTTGAAGGATTAGTCTTTTTACAGCCAGGAAAGCCAAATTGTTCACAAAATGTGCCCAATTCTTTCTTGGTTGTAGCCTTTTCCTTCACCAATTAATGTTGAATCTTATCATCATGACAAATTTTAAGTGCAGTTTTCTGAACTTAAGAGATCAGCTGCCCATAAGTCAAGTGATCATAAGGAATATTACCATCATTAAGACTTCTTAATTTTTCTTTTACCTTCTCACCAAACACAGTTGGTAAGCCGGCTAAAAATTTTTCTTTCCAAAATGGTTGATGAGCATCATCTCTAGTGAAGACTCGAGTTAAGAATGTATCTCTATACCATCTGAAATCAGATAGCGTTTTGCACCTAAGATTCGCCAGCAATTCTGCAGACCTATCTTTCCATAAGGAAGAATCGCCCACAAAATGTTTAACAATTGTAAAGATTAATCTGTTAACAGAATCAGGAATAGGCTCACCATTATGGGTAATAGACGTCCCATCTGCTTCTGTTTTAATAGCAGAAAAAATATTTTGTTTATCTTGAGAAGAAATGTAATAATCCCACCAACCTTTCAATTGTCCAGAGAATCCAGAGATTAAAAGGTTGATTATTTCTTCATTAGTATAATCAAACTGTGTTTGATAGGCAGTGCAGACCATACCCATTTCTTGCATAAGATCCAAAATTTGTTTTTCATTTAGACCGTCTATGTTCCATTCATAAATGTGGTTTGCATTAAAAGATTTAATCTTTTTTGGTGTTTCTTCCACAAGGACATCAGGGGGTGTTGCACGTGGATAGTAAAGTTTGGAAGGTTTTCGCCAAGAAAATTTGTTGATTTGGATTGTGGATGTTGGAGAATTTTCAGGGTTGGTGTCAGAATCTAATTCATGTTTTCAAGAAACAACCTGTATTTTAGTAGTGCTAGAAAATTAAGGAGTTTCAGGAACGGTTGACTCCATTAGATGTAATCTTTGTTCTATTTGTTTAATTAAATTAGCTTTAGTTTTTGTTTGGATTTTTGTTCGTATTTGAGGATTAATTTCAAAAGGTGTTTGAATATTAGAGGTATGCTTAGTTGGAGATGGAGAAGATTGTGAGGTTGAAGGAGTGTGGCTGATATGATCTCCAATGATCTGGAGATACTGGTTAGTATAATTGTTTTGTTCAATAATATTTTTCATATCTCTGGGATCAACCTCTTATTCAATATTTTTAAATTTAAATGGTGCATCGATAATATGATGTCCTTTATTATCTATGAGTTTGGGAATTTGAACTGGGGTTGAAGGAAGGAAGGCTGAAGAAATTGTTCCTTTCGAAGGAGTTTTCCAATCCCTTTTAGCAACATTGATGTTTGCAAAATATGGAGAGTTTAAATTATGTTTATGGGAATAAATCTGGAACCAACTAAAAAAGGGAATGTTTATTTCGTGAAACTCCAAAAATTCATAAAATTGGGTTTGAACTTGGTTTCATAAATCACCTTTAAAATTTTCATTAAACCATTTTCTTCGTAAAACATTTTCTGAAGAATAAAATTCTTTCCGAAGGTTTGGTTTGTCAATTTCAAAATAACTTTTGATTACTGAAATGTTTCGGGGTTCACCGTTCATATCAGATTGGGTTGGAGAGCCTAATGTTAGGTCATCATCTTCCCTTTAATATGATGTTTGAGGTATGTTTGGGGTGTTATCAACTCCTTGGATAGAAACTGTAGTAGAAAAAGAATTAACTATAGGTGTTTCAGCAAAATTGCAGAAACACGAACGGAAAGATGGAGAGGAAGAAGATGAAGAAGCTCTAGAAGAGAAGGAACGGAAAAACAAACTCATAATTAAAATAGACAGAAAAATAAATAACAGGAAATAAAATGTGAGAAAGTAAAATTGCAGAAAGATCAATAGATGGTAAAAATAGAAAGCCTTAATCTCCCTTACTCAGTATCATCATCACCTTCAGGTTTCATAGAGGTGTAGTGATTAAAGTTCATCAGTGTTTGCCGATTAAAATATCATGTTAAGAATTTAACAGAACTAGACACGACAGATAGACACAACAGATGAATTTATGTTTTAGCCACCGCATTTTACGAGCGTATAATATCTTATATATGATACCTTACTGCGGAGAACAGAGGCTGCCCTATCCGGCGGGACTTATACCTTGACTATCTTCGGAAGGACTCAGGCATCATAAACAAGAACCATATACTAAGATGATAAAGTATCACCAGCGTGCTATCAAGTATAAATTCCAGACTCTTTTTTTTTTGCTAAACCGTCAACATGATTTTTAACAGCACAAATTCTGATGAAGGATAATTAGAACATCTAAATTAGAGAGCAATTTAATATTCCTCGTTAATTGGACAATTTGGAGAGGAATATCCAAATCGTCACTAATTTTTTCCTCGCTAATTTGAAAAATTAAAGAGGAATTTAATATTTTGTGCTAAATTCCTCATTAATTAGACAATTTAGAGAGGAATATCTAAGCTGTCATTAATTTTATAGTCCTCACTAAATTGTTCGCTAATTTGGCTATTTAGAAAGGAATATTAGAGTCATCGCTAATTTTTCTCACTAATATATGATTTTCTAGTGGTGAAAAACCATTTTCCAAAATTCATTATGAACAAAAGCTACTTCTTTCAACGCTTATCCATACAAATCAATTATCTTTCATATAACATTTAAATTTGTTATATTTGATTTAAGGTTGAGGTATATTGAGCACTTTAGATATTTTCTCAATTGCATTCAATATCCTATGTTTCATGGTGTATCGAGCACATTTGAATATTTTTTCAAGAGCATGGAGCATCATCTTTTTGTACATCCAACATCCAAGTTGACATATTATTTTTAGATGTATCTAGACTATTAAAATATTTTTTAACACCAAAATATAAAAAAACATGTTAAGATGCTTAATGCATTGCAAAATATGGCGTGTTATAGTGTTTGATGTGACTTAACCCTTTTATTTTATAAACATTTATATGATTTAGGGTTTATTTGAATTTTATTTTCTGAATAGCTTTTACAAATTTAGAAGTAAAACCTAAGTTTTGAAAAATATATTTTGAAAAATAGCTTTTACAGATTTCGAGGCAAAATCTAGGTTTTGAAAAGTGATTTATGTTTAGGAACTTTTACAGATTTTGAGACAAAAAGTAAGTAGGAAAGAGGAAAGAGAAAGAATGAAAAGTAGGAAAGAGGAAAGAGGAAAGAGAAGAGAAAAAAATTATGAAAGACGAAATAGAAAGAAAGAAAAAGTAGAAAAGATGAAAGAAAAAGAAGGAAAAAAGTAGGAAAGATGAAAAAGAAAAAAGTAAGAAAGAGTCACCTAGATTTCAAATCGAAATTTAGTAACTAAAATGCTTTTCAAACAAATTTTATACTTAAATAAAACTTAAATTTTAGATTAAAATTTAGGTTTTAAAATTAAATCTAGATTTAACAAAATAAAGTCAAACAATCCCTTAACATTATCATTATTGAGTCGAACTTGAAGAATAAGTCTCTACCTGTACTTTTCTCATTTAAGACACAAGATAACACCAAATCACTCATCTTCTCCTCCCATAGACATCAAAGACTATCATCTTCCCTCAGCTTCAAACTTCAAACACATGATCAGAGAAGCCATAACAATGGATTATCTTCTTTTCTTCCCAACACTAACAACAATTTCAATCCTGCTTTTGTCCTTATTACTTGTATGGATCAGAGGTCAGAAAAGAAACTCACCAAATCACACAACCAACGAAGGCAAGCTATTAGCACCAGAACCACCAGGAGCCTTACCCCTTTTAGGTCATCTTCATCTTCTCGGAGCTCAGGCGCCTCTCGCTCACACCTTAGCTTCTTTCGCCGACAAGTACGGTCCCATC
>JANTPZ010005471.1:0-12600 GCA_025593235.1 Vachellia pachyceras
GAATTTCTGTCTCTGGGCCTCTTCGGTGTAGTAATATTTGAGGAACTCAACGTGATCAAAGGGCTTAAACAGAAGAGGGTGTTCTTCATCCACCAACTCTTCTGGTGCTTTAATCATATACCCTCCTTTTGGAATCGAAAACAGTCCTGCTGAGTATCTTGCTTCACTTCCTGTCATCATCACCCGGTGAAATGCCGAATATAACCTCCCATTTGTCCAGGCCTGCAACATATTTCTAAAGCTTTAATAACTAAAACAGGACGCTTATCACAAAAATAAAACAAAACAAGACACTTGTTACAAGTTGGGTTTTTTCTGGTGAAGTGAAGGGAATATACTCCATCTCCAACAAGGTTTAACTAATAATTAGGTGTGTCAGTTGTATGGAGTGCATAGCATCATTATGCTCTATCAATAACCAAATATTTGGATAAATTGATGTTACCCAAGAGATTCTGCTCAATAACTTCATACAACCTACTAAAGATATCACTCGATGAAGTCATTAGCTGGATCTCATGATTAATTAACAATTTATCTAATTATTTGGTTGTTAATAAAGTATAGTGATGCTGTTTGATCCATGTAGCTGATCGTGCTTAGGTTACTATATGCATCTTAGTAGTTGGTTTTTGTCAGGATAAGCTTGACATAATGTGGACTTACAATGAAAGAGTCGCCAATCATAACGACAAAACTGTGGGGCGAGGAGGGTTGGTATGTGATCCATCTTCCATCTTTGGTTTCAACTTCTAAACCCATAACTTCATTCTGGTACAGTATGGTCACAAAGTTCTTATCTGTGTGCGAGCTTATACCAAGCTTGGCTTCTACAGTTTGAGGGGCACTGTATTTCATAACCCTCAAAAGGTAATTGGTTGAGTTCATGTGCTCGTCTAAGTACCTCTCAACTCCCAAACTTTGCAGAACCATCTTCCTCACCATCTGATCCAACTCTGATAGCTGCTCTGAGAAGGCTTGCACAGTTTTGCTGGAAAAAAATTAACAAATACAAAGGCAATGTGATAGAGTGATGAACCCACAAAAGATTGGGAGGGAAAAAAAAGTCCTTAATTGATCAAAACAGGGTTACGTTACGAATAAAAATTGATTAAGAGTACAATTTTCTATCTGCCAAACATGTCCTAAGCAGACAAACTGAACATGTGACTGATAAAACTATGCAGATGACAGTTTCCAAGGTTTAATTATCAAAGTCTTCATAAAATCATCACAAATTACATATTATTCTGGAAGAAATGACTACATGCATCTTGTTATCTAATTTCATTGTAAGAACAGATAAATAAGAAATATAATCAACTAGCTAGAAGGCAATTTACAAACAGTTAAATGTAAATTGGAAGGTACCTGAAACTTGGGTATCCTTCAGGCCACAAGGTATTTTCCAAACTCTCAACTGTCTCAAGCATATTTGCATCATCAATGCCCATACTCTCATACAGTGGAACATGAGGGTATCGCCCAACATAGCCATGGAAAGGCTTCTTAGACACATTTCTTAGTTTGGTTTGAAGGGGAAGGTCAAAGAGCTCTTTGAGCACAACGAATAAGCATTTCCTAAGATCTAGAGGAACCTTATCAAACAAAGCCTCGAAGCAACCACAATCTTCAAGTGCTTTGTGGACTTGGGATTTCACTTCGTCCCACTTATTAGTGTTTCTACTTTCGAAGTCAAGGCCGTTAAAGTCGATGACCGGAAGCTTAAGACAGGTTTCTGAGCCCATTTCTTTTCTTTGGCCTCTCTATCTTGATGATATGCGTGTGTTCTGATGAGTGATGAATCTCGATCATGTCATTTAAATAAAGAAGGTTATGTGAATAAGGAATGAGAAAGGACACAGTAGTATTCTGAGAGTTTAAAGTTTATTATTCTCATTGTACGGCGTATGCTAAGATGTTTGGTTGAAGCATATATGGCTTAATTAAAAGTATAATGATGGCCGGTCGATCAAAAAGATTCTTCGCCCTTGAAGCCAGTGTGGACGAAGTTGGTAAACGGTCTATTGTCGTAAGATCTATCTGCGTAGCCTTATTATTTGAATTTGATCCGAAGGTTTAAATACTTGAAAAAAATATTGAAGTTGTATTTTAACCATAATGAATTAAGAAGCTAAGTTTAAATATTTATGAAGAAGACATAAAATTTATGTTGGGAAAGATTCCCGTGGCATATAAAAATTTATCAGAGAGAAATGAGAGAATAATGATAAAATTAATTAGTAACTTCAACTATTTTAAACTTTCTATGGTTTAATAGTCCTTTCGTAAGTGTTTTCTAACTAATGGTTGACTAACAAAATAAATTATGCTTATTTTGTAGGGAGAATTGGGGAAAAGTCCCCCGTTGAGGAATTAATTATAAAATGGGAAATTTTACACCTTTGCAACTAAACTTCCGCAGTATACAATTGAGTTTCTATGCTATGTGTAACTGAGCTTCCACATATGTAGTTAGGCATGTCTCATTCTCCAATTAATTACCCAACGGAGAATTTTCCCCCAATTTTCCCTAGTTTGTATCAGGGATAAAAATACTCACAATTTAATCGTTCAGTAATTTTATCGCCGAATCTTTTTGGGACAAAATAACATCCACTCATCGTGACCAAAGAGTTTCTGTCATCGTGTGTGTGTTCGTTTCTGTCAATAGTTTTATCAATGTTTCTTTTTTAATAATAATAATAATCTCGATCGGGGTCAGGGCTTTGTAATAAAAAAAACAAGCGTTAGTTACACACAGGTTTGAAGTAAAAGAAATTAACATTATCTATCCGAAAACATTTTCAAATTATTGTGAAGTTCCAAGAGATTTAAGTGAGAGATTGCAATTGTGAAACGACGACTATAATATGATATGTTATTGGTGATCCGTTGAATTGTCAATATTTGAGGCACTTTGATTTGTAACTAGTAGTACTGTGACTTGCTAGGCCCTAACTTGTCAATTGTGCCTCTTAATTTATTATTAATATCACATTGACTTGTCAATTGAATTGAGGTGTCATGACTTGTTATTAGCAATGCTCTATCTTATTATTAGTGACACGTTAATTTTTCCGCTGGAAAATGGAAGTAAACTTATGTTTTCATAATTTCAATAAAGCGGCCACGTGTCCCTGAGGATTAGGCAATAATTTCCAAATAAATATACATAAAGATTGATTGCTGGAGGACCATTTGGTTAAACAAAAACAACATTAAAGACAGAACTTTTTTGGTCCAATAAAATAAGCTATCCTACAATTATTTAGAGGGTTATATTGTGGTACCACTAATATAAAATTTAATTTTATATTTCTATGATATTTTATGAGAAAACAGCAAATGAAACACAGTCACTGATGTAGAAGATTTTAGTCAAAAATTTATTCAATTTGGAATCATATATCTAAGTACAGCTCCAAGTTGATGACCCTAAAGAAGAAGCAGAAGGATGGGGGCTATTTGAAGGACTTTCTATGACTTGGGACTTGTGGAAGTTGAGAGTGATTCAGCAACTGCAGTAGAAGACATCCAGCACGGGAGAGTTATAGCGGCCTGTGCGTTGGTTAGCATGAGCATGTATGAACTCCTTTATAGAGTATGGGTGGTTCAAATCAAGCATGTACACCGAGAAAGTAACAGATGTGCGGACGCAATGGCTAAGATGACGAGTATGCATCAAAAGATATAATAGCTTAAAATATACTCCAATTCACGTAGGGTACTAATCAACACTATTAATTTTCAACACATAGCTCTTGATCATCGTGTTTTATATATTCTCATAGAGGAGCACAATCAAAGGTTATCAAGTCCAAATCTAAGATAAAATATATATTTTGACGATTAAAGTGATAAAAAAAAGTAAAAGTGACGTGAGTGATTCTCTCTCTCTCTCTCTCTCTGCGATAGAGCAATAGATGCTCAATATTCTTATTGCAACATATTCAAACACCACAATAAGCCTTCAAAGCAAATTTTTGTATCTGGGCCTCTTCGGTGTAGTAAAATTTGAGGAACTCAACGTGATCAATGGGCTTAAACAGAAGAGGATGTTCTTCATCCACCAACTCTTCTGGTGCTTTAATCATATACCCTCCTTTTGGAATCGAAAATAGTCCTGCTGCATATCTCGCCTCATTCCCTTTCATCATCACCCTGTGAAATGCTGAATGTAGCCTCCCATTTGTCCATGCCTGCAACATATTTCTCAACCTTTATTATGTAAAACAAGTGTATTACATCGTCCGATACGAGCTGATTCAATGATTTTGTTTTATTTTTCCACATTTATGATTTTCCCAAACTACTCGCAGTAGATTCTCGTATGATTTATATGTTATGTTGATAATAATCCAATGTAAATGAATAAAAGCCCGTATTTTAGAAAATTTATGTTAGCACACGTTTTTGACACCTTCTAGTTCTTAATGTAAAAACTAAACAACCAACTCCCAGAGATTAAGGAAATTATTTTATATAGTTTCTTTTTTTTGCAAAAATATGTTAACTTTTCTCCTTCTAATTCTTTATGTAAATTGTTAAATAACCAATATGCACTGGAATCACCTAAGCGCTCGAATTAGCTCCTACATCTAGGGCATGAGAGAGTATCAAAATTTCATTTCTTAGTATATGCATCTTACTAGTTGGTTTTTGTCACCGTAAGCTTTATATGGACTTACAAGGAAAGAGTCGCCAAGCATAACGACGAAACTGTAAGGTGAGGAGGGCTGGTAAGTGATCCATTTTCCATCTTTCGTTTCAACTTCTAAACCAGAAACCCCGTTTAATTGGCACAGTGTGGTCACTATATTGATATCTGTGTGCGATGATATACCAAGCTTGGTTTCTTCAGTTCGAGGGGCACTGTATTTCATAACCCTCAAAAGGTAATTGGTTGAGTTCATGTGCTCATCCAAGTACTTCTCAATTCCCAAACTTTCTAAGACCATCTTCCTCACAATCTGATCCACCTCTGATACCTCCTCTGCGAAAGCTTGTACGGTTTTGCTGAAAAAAAAAATATATAAGAAATATATGGAGAGGTTAAGCCACAAAAAAGATTATTGTAAAACTACTAATAACTCAAAAGAAAGTGATATATAGAATATGCAAAAGATGGCCGGCAAAAGGGCAGAAGCACAGAAGCTTGTATCAAGCACAAGTTATTGGAAGAAAACCATGCACATTCCAAAAGCTAGCTTGAAGTTATAGAGCGCAACGCCTTAGAAGACCATGGCTTCAAGGTAATTAAACTTTCTGATATGAGACTCATGACAGCCGATAAAATGACAAAAGTTGAATATATGATACAGATATTATACAGTTAAATCTAATTTGGAGGATACCTGAAACTTGGGTATCCTTCAGACCACAAGGTATATTCAAAGGTTTCAACTTTCTCAAGGAGATTTGCATCATCAATGCCCATACTCTCATAGAGTGGGACTTGAGGGTATTGTCCAGTATAACCATGAAAAGGCTTCTTTGATACATTTCGTAGCTTGGTTTGAAGAGGGAGATCAAAGAGCTCTTTGACCATAACACATAAGGATTTCTTAAGGTCTAAAGGAACCTTATCAAACAAAATCTCAAAGCAACCACACTCTACAAGTGCTTTTTGGACCAGGGATTTCACTTCGCCCCACTTATTAGGGATTTTGCTTTCCAAGTCAAGGCCATTGAAATCAATGATTGGAAGCTTAAGATCAGTGGCCTCTGAGCCCATTTCTTTTCTTGTGGAATTTGGCCCCTCTACTTTGATGATGTGTGTTCAGATGAGTAATGAATCTTAGTTAATAACGGCATTTAAATAATGAAGGCTTTTAGTGTAAGGAATAAGAGACGACACAGTATCATTCTAAGAAGCCGGTGTTTAATTATTAAAATTTTTGGATAACTGATGACAATTGTTTTAAAGAAAATCGTTTCGTTTTCTATTCTGAATTCAAAATAATTTTCTTCCATCCATCATCTTTTAACGTGAAGGTAGAGTTTATTTAAGTTATATTAACAATTATATTTAAATAAAAAATCAAAATCAGGACGTATAAATAAAACAGAGGGGTAGTAAATGACATAATTATAACTATAGAAATTGTCGATCAAAAGATTCTTTTGTTCATAAAACCTTCACGGCCAGCCTTGGCCGTCTATTTTTGTTTTATTAACCCTTATAGTTATTCGGCTATTAACGCTTTTTTTGTCAGTTAGTGACTAAAATAAAATTTAACACTTTTTTGAAAAGTAATTCTCAGTTAAAAAATATATTCAGTTGCTCAGAAGTAAGAATGCTTGAGTACAGTGTGAGAAATAATCTAAAGATTTCACTGACAGATTGCAATAATACCTTAGTATTCATTATGCCAGCCTCACCTAATGTGGGATAAGGTCTTCCACTAAGCACTTGATAAATGCACTTTTACTTACCATGGGTTAATCAAATTTGAATCATGTTGATATAATTTAAACCGTCTATATTTAATTTTTAAATCATTTTTCTAAATAATAGTTAGCTATTATCTTTATTTTATATTTTATACCCACTGAAATAATTTTTAAAAATTTATAAACTTTTTAAATAATAAATCTGGACTATTTAGATTAGATTTGGAAAGTTCAAACATGTAACTTTGCCCTAACGCTGTAACCGTCCATGTCTTGAAAACTTTGCTCAATTACAAAGCCCCAGATCATGATCACCCCACTGAAACTCATATCTTTGTCATTATCACAAAGAAATGGTCAATCTGACGATTCTTCGGTCTCGAAGCTGGTAAAGGGCCGGTGCCTTAGCATTTTAATATTTTTTTAATTACAATCATCCGTTCACGTCTTTATTTTGATCATCACCTCGGGAAAAAAGAAGCAAATTTTCAAAACAACACCTGTTGGATTGATGGATTATTGCATCTGTCATGTGTTCTTCCCGAGTTGATGTTGAATCGCTACCAAATTTATGACGCAGTATAGCAATAATTTGATATAAAAAGATATCATATATCCAAGTTATCGCATTAAAATAACATCATATATGAAAGTTATCACACATACAATTATTTTATACCTAGAGTGATAATGTAGTTCCACTCAGCGTTTGGATCAATTGGTTAAAGTGGTTCCATCTAAACCAGTAGTTTTGATCTAATTATATTTTATCAAGTCAATTTATAGCATTTTAGGGCATTTTAGTGTTATTCTTGAGCCTTTATTCAGTTTAATTGCATTACTTATAATTAAAAGCTGTTACATAAAATTAGAGCTCATTAAGGGTAAAATGGTCACACTTTTTATCATTTTATCAAGTAATTGATTTTTAGGACATTTGACACTACTCAATGTTAACCTTTAGGATTTCATATCATTTTAGCACATTTTCCTTTAGTCTTATACCCTTTTTTATATTTGTGAGTATTTTTATGCCCAAGATAGTAAAATGTGCATTTGGTTCTTGATTGCACATTATTGCTCAAATGTCCATATTTTGATCATAGTCCTAGTTAGTTTATGTTTATAATATTAATCATTTGCATCAAGTGATTACAGCCACTCTACTAAGCTTTGGGAGATATAGACTGGTGATAGTATTTTAGGATGACATTTACATCAGGAAAAAGAGAAGAAAGAACCAGAGAGCATAAAGGCCTAGATGCTCAAAGTAGCGCCTAGGCCATGATCAATGGAGAACAGAAACAAAGATGAGGTCAGTGTAGAAGCGCCTAGGCACTTAAACCAGCGTCTAGTGTCACGGTCTACTCTAGAGAACCTTAGAATTCTCTAGATTTCTCTTGTAAATACTTGTATATTCTTTAGCATTCTAGAATTCTCCACACAATTCTACACATATATAAATATCTAGATATTTATGCATAAATATCTAGATATTTTGGAAGAGAGTTCTAGAAGGTGAATTTAGGCCGTTGGATTGAATCGATCTCCTCCGTCCATTGAGGAGGTGGAGTAGTATAAATACCCCAAGGGGTTGAGTTGTAATCACCAAGCAATTCAAAACATACAAGCATTCTCTCAAGTTCTCTATCTCTCTCTAGTTTCTCTCTCTAGATTTTCTTAGTTTTCACAATTAAGTTAAGTCTTAGAAGGCTTACTAGTTGGTTCCAGAGCTTAAGTTTAAGCTAAACTTGTTAGGCCGCACGGAGCTTTCATTAAGTAAATACTAAGCCCGTGACACTAGGCACTCCATCAGAAAGTAAAACATTGAGTTTTCGTGTCTTGCTGAGACCCAGACGAGGCATCTTGCATTTTCTTAGAGGATTTCTAGAGAGCTTTATTAGGGTTTGGGTTTTGGAGGAGCTTGGAGCAAGGGATTGAGCTTTGGAAGAGATTTGGAGCTTCATCTTTTTTGTTTTTCTTACTCATTTCCCTTTCCTCTCTTGTAATATGTTTTAGCTATGATTTTCCATTAGATTTATAGCTTGTGCCTGAATAAGTAGCAAAATTCTTCATTCTATGATTATTTTGAACCCTTATATGGATTAACTCTTAAATACTCCTCTCTTTTTGTGATCAATGTTCTATATGTGTTAATTTTACTCCTTGCTTAGTGCTTCTAAGTGATTAGTCACCATTTAAATGTTGTTCATTTGGTTGATGTTTGAGAAGGCTAGGTTGAGTGTAGAACTTGATTAAAATGGTGTAAGAACTTGAAGTTTACATGATAAATGGATGGTTTTGTTGGCAATATAGAAATATACTTGTCAACCTTGCATAGTCACATTAGGATTAGAGCTTGAAATTTGGGTTTTATTAATTGTAATAAGACATTGAGAAATTAATGAAAGTAAACACTTGTTCATCACTTGAGAAAACTTTTACAAGTATTTCTGTGAATCCTAGACTAACACATTTAGTCACTAAGAGCAGTTATAAGAGGAGGTTATTTTAATGTTGTAAAATACAAGAGGGAGAAATAATCCTAGGCTGTAAAAATCATCCTTGAAATCAAAGAATTAATTGTCTTTCTTATTCTCTAATTTTAGGAATTAATTTTCAAAATCACCATTTCATATCAAAACTTTATTACTTGACGTGACCGATGCACTTGCAGAGCGAACACTCAATTTTAATTTTAATTGTAGGTACCATCGGAATAAATTGAAACTAAAAGATAAATTCAAAAAAATGCATTTTAAAACCAAAATTAATGGTGGTAGAGAAGGATCTGCATTTCCCAAATGACAGTGTAGGACCATAGCTAATGACAAACAAGGAACAAAATCAATGGCAGAGAAGGATCTGAATTTTTAAAATGTCAGCGAAGGATCAAATGTGTACAAGATCGCTTTTCCATCCAGATCAGTTTTTTTTAGGGTTATACAGGTCAGACTTTTAGCAGGCAACAGATACCCACTTTGCAACCTTAACCAACGACGGCTTCCAGTCTTGAGAGGCACTTCGCCCATTCTTCATCTTCCTGCAAGGAGCCTTTCCTCCACCCATCACCATTGTCACCATCCCCATCATCTTCATTATTCATTTTCCAACCCATTTGAACTCACATTTGGTCATCTGGTGCAGCGCACACAGACCTGCAAGCTGCAACACTTCAAGCATAATGTTGATCGTGGCATTCTTCATAGAAAAACGTGGCTAGCACTATGTAATTCTCAAATTCAACAACAATGAGCAAGAGCTTGGATCCTCAAAGGGGAGTTTTAGTTACTTAATTTCCTTTAACAATTCCTAAGTCTTAAGGATTGTTTTTCTAATTATTGGGGAATTTTATATTGTTTAATCTAATTATATTTTGAGATTATTATGATTGGATTATTGTTTAGCATTTGATATCAGGCTATTTATAGCTTTAATTTCAATTATAATGTTGTGGTTACATTTGCATTGGCTTTGGAGTTAATATATTCGGATTTTATAAAAAAGGTGACTTGTAATCTTATATCTTATTATCTCTTACTAGCTTTAACTTTGTTATCTTGTATTTAGGAGTTGCAATTAAGCATTGATTTTTAGTATTCTTAATTCCATTTTTCTATTCTAGTTACCATTAGTAAGTTGGAATTTTGAAAAATATTTTATAGCAATTCGAGGTGGCTTGGTTGTTAGATTAAAAGCTTAATTACAATTCTTAATTTATCGTTTTAACTCTCATATCTATTAAAGTGAAGATTGACTGTATTGTTTGGTTGGAAGATTGATTACTACCATTGTTTATTAATGTGTTTCATTTTCACTCCCGTCATTCACTTTAATCATTTTTATATAAAGACATCAAAAACAAATATTTAAATTTCAATTTAATTCATAATATTTAGTTAATAATTCCTTGAATCAATATATTTTTTAAGTTTAGGTTACTTGCATTTATTTACAAGGATTTAATTTCCTTTTTCGACTCCTCAAAATGAATATGATCCGGATTGTAATTATATTGCATTAATTCAGTTAATTTTTAAAGTGGACATGAGGTGATTAACTTTAAATTCTTCAAGTTTCTTATTTAAACTAGTTTAATATTCAGCTACAATAATTATTCTAGGGTAGTGAAGTCCCCCATCGTAGGTTTGCATTCCCACACTGAACTAATCTATTGCCTGGAGCATTAGTTACCGAGAAATCCAAAAGAGAAAGTGATGATGTAGTATAGTGCAAAAATTTGTTCTGAAAAAAGATATCATATATCGAAGTTATTGTATTAAAATGGTACCCTCTAGTCCTCTACATATACAATAATACAATCATATTCCCCTGAAAGTGATATTAGCAAAGAAAATTAAATAATAAATACAGAGAGGTCCGTTAAATTTATATTTACAAGTAAAACTTTTATATCTATAAGTTAAATTTAACTTTTATGTTTCTAAGTCAAATTACTTCCATATCCACAAGTTAATCTTCCTTAAGAATTTTAGTTTTTAAATTTCTTTTTGCTACGGATATATGTTTATATTTGGGAGAATTACTTAGAGGTTTCAAGCAAGGGAATGTGTTACAAAATGGTTTTAAGATGTTGTAAATGATAGCTGCTTCACTTGTAAATTGTGCTTTTCAACTTGTCGTTTACAACCTCTTGAGATTATTTTGTAATGTATTTCTTTATTTGAGATCTCTGGGTAATTCTCCCTTTATATTTTGATAACGTACGTTTCTTATATGCAAATTCTTCGTTCAGAATGTTATGTTATAATCAGTGGCATAAGTTTATAGAAAAAATTGAATATTGTTCTAAATAAACAAACCGTAAGAAAAACATAACTCCAAATTCAACTGAATCTCACATTAATTTAATTAAAGGCACAAGACATATATAAATAGCATTTACAGATCACAACTCATCACTCTGAGTATGTGTGACACAATAGTTTATTCCAAGTACATAATCACTTAAACTTAGAGGAGATTACTACAAGGTTCCAAAGAAAATACTTCATTACCAAAATATCCCAATAACAAGTAGGGAGTATATTGTATGATTCCAAGTTGTTATTGAAATTTTGAGTGATTAAATCTTTTTTCTGGGACCTTATAGTAATTCTTCTATATATTAATCAAACACCACAATAAGCCTTGAGAGGAATTCTGTGTTTCTGGGCCTCTTGGGTGTGAAAATAGTTGACGAACTTTACAAAATCAAAGGGCTTATAGAGAGGAGGGTGTTCATCATCAACCAGTTCCTCAGGTGCTTTTATTATATGACCTTCTTTGGGTCTCGCAAACAATGCTGCTGAGTATCTTGCTTCATTCCCTCTCATCATTACTTTGTGAAATGCATTATACACCCTTCCATTTGTCCATGCCTGCATTAATTAATTAATCATATTCCTCATTCTTCAATAATATCTAAATTAATTAACAAACATTTCTTACTAGTTTATGTCTCGTACACTTCATATCCCATTTATATTAAAACCATAATAAAATAAAGAAAAAATATTAATCAATCGGTCCTTAGAGTTTTATGTGAATTTTTATTCATGTCCCTCTAGTTTTTTTATCCCTATTAATCTTAATTAACAGACTCTGAGATAGGGACTAACGTCTATGTCTGAAAACTTATAAGCACTCAATTTATAGAAAAAACTAGAGAGTTCTCATTAAAAATCATATAAAACTATATAAGAATGGACGGATTAATAATTCCCCGTAAAACAAACACCATACAAGTTTTAGTTACTATAAGTGATTAGTGGTCAGCAACATTAAGATAAAAACAGACAGATAATGTTAGCTAGGTGAAATGAAACCGTATTATATATATATATATATATGAATGAGCTTTAATTTAACCATATTTTTTGTGGGTATTAAATAGAAATAATGGACTTACATGGAGACAGTCGCCTGCGAAGACGACAAAACTATGAGGTGAAGGCTGATAAGTGATCCATTTTCCATCTTTGGTTTCAATCTCTAAACCCTCAACTTCATTAATCTGATGCAGAATGGTCGTTATGCCAGCATCTGTGTGTTGTACTACACCCAACTTTGAGTCTTCAGTTTCAGGAGCAGAGTACTTCATAATCCTCAGCATATAAGTACTTGAGTTCATATGCTCATCCAAATACTTTTCAACTCCTAAACTTTGCAGAACCATCTTCCTCACCATCTGATCCAACTCTG
>JANTPZ010005472.1:0-14915 GCA_025593235.1 Vachellia pachyceras
TCAACTTGCTTAAAAGTACTTATCTACCACTTTTCCAAACAAACCCTATATCTCTTTATTTATCTTAACTGAATCATGATCATAGTTGGATTTGAAGCCAGCATCAATAACTTGAAATGAAATTCATATCCACCGCATAATTATATTACACAATTTGATGATTTCTTTACTTTTTGGTTTTAATCCGTATAGGTTTGGCGAGGAATGCTTTGACTTATGATTATTCGGCTTGCACTCAGGTGAGCCTAATTTCGCTATTTTAATTATATGAAAGAAATATTAATGTGAGTTAGTCTTAATTAGTCTACTTTGAACTAGCAATGCATCTCAAACATTAGTTTTGGTTCTTTAACATTTTTTTTTTGGTCATCTTTCACTCAGTGGAGGAAACTTGCACACCCATCATTCACGATGGGTCAAACAGGCAACCTCATATTTAAATAAGATTTAAAGAGATGTTAATAATTAGCTGTGTTAAACGATTCTAAATAGGGAATATTTTGTTCAACTGCGAGCTAAGTTTTTTAAAATAAATATAAGTTTAGTTGAGCTTATTAACTATGTTTATTAATAATTTTGTCATAAAATAAGAAAGTTTAAGAGTAGAAGAATAGAATAGTAGAAGAAAAAATTGAGAGAGGAAAGTGTATCTTTTTATTCATATGGATCTACAAATGGTTTGTATATTATCCCTATTTATAAAGGTCAAGCCATTGATCGCAAACATAAAGAATTACAAGGACATTACCAGTTCGATAGTAATCATAACTTGTGATACTCATGCTAGTGCTTACCAAGACCCCAAGAACCTCAGTATGGCGGAGGAATTGTCGGAAACCCTCAACTTGATGAAGGATTGGGAGGTTGGTCTCCGTTTGGGGAAGCCAAAATTGATCACAGAGAATCCGGAGGCAATGAATACCTTGTGGCTCACTGTAGAAATCATCCCAATGACAGTGTCTCCCAGAAACTCTATCTAGAACAGGGCAATCTCTACATAATATCTGGTACTCCAATGACTTTCGTTTAATGCGCATTACATTTTGCTCTCTTTTCTGGGTTATTTTATTCCTCTATTTGCTTAATCACTTATGTTAATTGCAGCTTGGCTACAAGTAAATGGTGATGAAGATGTTCTGGTAGCTGCAGTGTTCAAAACACAAAATGGGTTGAAACATGCTGGTGCTGCTATTGTGAAGTCTACCTGTTGGTCCATGCTTAAGGGTGGTTTCACAGCTGAAGCATCAGGCCCTGCTGAACTGTACTTTGAGGTATTTTTATTTTGCTATTGGACTTGCTTTTGCATAAGGAGCTTTTCGCCCTGAAACTGTTTGATAAAATGTTTGTTAATGGTCATGAACTCCACTTCTACCATGCTCATATTCTTCTTTTCCTTAATCTGTGCAGAGCAATAACACATCTGTAGAAATATGGGTTGACAGCGTCTCATTACAACCATTCACCAAAGAGCAATGGAAGTCTCACCAATATCAGAGCATGAAGCAGGTAAATTTCAAATACTAATAATATTCAGGCTCTTTCTAGTTTCTACTAATTCCATTTTGTTTGCATTCGCTTTTATAATGAAATTCAGTTTACCAAAGATTGTGTCACCATCAATTCGGTATTTAATAACTCAGATTCTGTCTATCCATTTATGTCATGGCATATTAGTACTCTGAAAGCGTGAAACTACAAGTGGTGAACTCTGTTTCAAGTATTAAAGTGATCCCAAAATTATACTATTAATAGTTTTTTTATGTTACATACGACATACTAAGATAGAGTTAGAGTTCTTCTGAATCATTTTTTTCAATTGAGTGTATGAATTTTATGAAATAATGAAGACTCAGAAAAATCAGGAGTTTTGCTAAATTAAGCCTTTTTTTTTTTCCTTCCTCTTTTGGCAGACCCGTAAAACAAAGGTGCAATTGCAAGCAGTTGATGAACAAGGAAAACCGTTAGCAAACTCCGAGATAAACATTAAACAGAAGTCATCGAGCATCCCAATTGGTTGTACCATAAACCCGAATATCCTCACCAACCTTGCCTATCAAAATTGGTACCTGCCAAGGTTCAAATACGCCACCTTAGAAGACCAAATGAAGTGGTACGTGAATGAGCCAGTACAGGGAAAAGAAGACTATTCTTCTGCTGATGCCTTGATTCAGTTTGCACAACAACATGGGATCTCAGTTCGCGGCCATAATGTTCACTGGGACAACCCTTCTCTCCAACCTAGTTGGGTCCATTCACTCTCCCCAGCACAACTTCATGAAGCAGTGGCCAGAAGGCAGACATCAATCATGACAAGGTACAAGAACAAGGTGATTTCTTGGGATGTTGTGAACGAAAATGTCCACTTTTCTTTTTTTGAGAGCGAACTCGGGAGCAACGCTTCGGCCAGTATTTATAAAATTGCTCATGATCTCGATGCAACGGCGATACCATTCATGAACGAGTATGGTACCATTGAGGATCCAAAAGATATGGTAGCAACACCGGCAAAGTACATCCTGAGGCTTAAAGAGATACAAAGCTTCCCAGGTTACAGCGGATGGCCTATTGGAATAGGACTTGAGGGCCATTTCACTAATCTTGACATGGCTTACATGAGAGCTTCCCTTGACATGCTTGGTGCCTCAGGAATGCCTATCTGGCTCACAGAATTGGATGTCAATAGCCAACCCAACCAGGTAAAACTTAATTAAGTACAATCACAATGTCCGCAATTATTAGAGTTAAGATGTTCAATAGAATTATATATAATCCACTGAGAATATGGACACAAACATAGTTCCCAATACTTAAGTGCTTGCCTTTATACTGATGAATATTTTTGAGCAGGCTGAGTTCCTGGACGAGATTCTGAGGGAGGCATTATCTCATCCAAAGGTTCAAGGGATTATAATATGGGCAGCATGGAAACCGGAGGGATGTTACAGAATGTGCTTAACAGATAACAATTTCAAGAACTTACCCACAGGAGATGTGGTGGATAAGATTCTCACAGAGATAGGCTCAAACAGGTTAAGAGGCAGAACAGATGTCAATGGGCTATACGAGGCTTCCCTCTTTCATGGAGATTATGAGGTGGAAGTCACTCACTCAAGCTTGCCTAATTCCACCATTATTGGTCGCCATTATTTCAGTGTCCTCCCAAGTGAGGACCTCAGCATAACTAAGATGCTTCTGAAAGCTTATGTGTAGTGTAATATATAATAAGCTCTGTAAAGTCATATCATATCAATAATCAATTCTGTTTTCTGAAAGAATGGTCCAAAGTCCCAACAATGCAAATAAGAGCTATCTCATTCATGATCTTTTAGAGCTGCAATTGCATACCGCACTTTCTTTGCACTTTCCTCTTCCCTTGATTTTTTTGTTTAAAAAACAGTCCAAATTATCAGGAAAAAATGTACATTATCTTTGTATGAGAATGATAGTATATTATCCCATGCTTCCAAATAAATAAACCAAAAGGATACATAGCTATAGCTATGCTTTTCTCTTAATATGCAAGTATTTCTTTTAAACGCTTGCAGTGTTTTAAAACAAGAGCTAACTCTAGCGCTTCTTGAGGATCAATTCACCTAATTTTGAGAAAAAAATATAAAAGGAAGAAGAACAATCAAATCCCACTAGGGCACGCCACTGCTTTTGTTGCATCACTAACTTGTTCACAGATATAAAGAGACAAAGCGTGAGTGAGTGCTTAATAATTAAAAACCGACTAACACATGCCACTTCGTTCGTTTCACTCACCAAGCATTATTGTTTGACAGTGATGCATCATGCACGTCATGTTCAAAAGGATAATTAGGCCCTTTTTCAAGGGGGAAATTCGCTAAAAGTTTCTTCTAATTTGGAGATTTAATTGGTTCAAGGGATCAGGTTTTTTTGTTGGGTCAAATGGCATGTGAATTTCAATCGGGCACAATATGTTTGACAAATACAATTCCTTTTTAGCTATGTACAAATGACTTTCATTTTTAAAACTTTTAAACATAGTTCAAGATAAATTATATATAACTGAAGAAAAGTTGCAAATGTTGAATATGAGTTATATCAGACTCTTTTGACTAATAAAATTTCTAAATAGGGACTTTTTCTTTTTCTTTTTGAAGTTATACTATTAGACAGTTTGTTAACATCTAAATAATTATAAAATATAAATTTTATATTAATAATAATCCTTTAAAAATTTAGGAGATCCTAATTTAATACAAAAGGGCAATAAAACGCACATAGAAGTCTCATTAGCTATGTTGCTTCATAAATCAACGAGATCAAAAGACAATACTAATATGCTTTAAAACAGAAGTTCATATGTAAAAGTAATTAGCATCACTGAAGAGTCAGTGTACAAATTAATCCCATTTCTAGTATTTTCTGGGTTCCCACTGTGTCGTAATCCAGGAAGTCACTTGAATAAAATTAAAATTCCTCTTACTAATATGGAAATATGGTGAAATTATGGGATTATAAATTTTAATTTTGGATTAATAAAATATTTAGTCTTCTAAATTTGCACTCATTTTAATTTTGGTTCATTAAGTTTAAATGGTAAAATAGACAAATTTTTATTAGTTTATATAGAAAAATGTTTTAAATAAAAATGAGTGCACTTGAGCAATCATGGATGAAATTAAATTTATATAAAAATGACCAAATTTCATTTAAATAAAGTGAAATTTAAATTACCAAAATCATTAATCTCAAATTTAAAATACTAAAATTAAAATGAGAATAAACTTGAGCGATCAAAGATTGTGTCAGCCTTTTAATTTTTATCTTTCTTGTGAAATATGAAACCGCTAATTTCTATCTTACTTAAATTTGAATGTTTCACTGTATAAAGTATCATTTAATTCGCAAGAATCAGTGCTTGCTTCATCATGGATTAACTTGATATTACAAAAATCCTCACGTCAAGTATTAGAAATTAATACTTGATTTTTACCTTACCCTACCTTGGTTTATTCATTTTTTTTTCAGATTGCACTTTTAAAAATGCAAATAAATCGATATTTGGTCAAATCAGGTTTCCTTCAAATGGCTTTACGTGAAATTGAAGGTAGTTGGGGAAAAAGGCAATAGAATATTGAAGGTAAATGGTATGATGTCAATCAACTTTCTTTCATCATTTATCTAGAGAGATTAAACAGAGCAGAACTCGAGCAGAAAAGAGGAGGGAATTGAAGACAAAGTACAGTTTTTAAAATTCCAAGTGGCGGCTGCATCGTCACGAAATCACTGTAAATCAAAATAAAACTATTTTTTATATATAATCATGTTATAAAATAGATTTTACCGTTAATCTAAATAGATTCATAAGAACACATTTAAGCTATATTTATCATAGTATTAAAAAAATGTATTTATACAAATCAAAATAAAACTACTTTTACACACTTATATTATAGATTATAAATTATATTGTAAGAGTATTTTTTCTGCTAATCCAAATCAACCCTCAGTAAACAACGATTAATTTCAATTTTTAAAATTTAGTGCAATGACAGTATTTTTTAATAAAAAACAAATGTATGAACCATTAAGAGTACATAAATGAAAAAAATATTTTATGATCAATAGACCGAAATACATTTTGTATAAACTTATATATAAAAATAAAAGTGCAGTTTTACTGAGTATTTCTTATACAAATTTAGAAGTAAATAAGGAAAATATAATATTTCGAGATTTGATCATTGTTATTCATTAATGAATATAATTAATTATACCTTCCAAATATGAAATCAACTTGTTTCCTTCTTTGGTTGAAGATAGGTCCATTATGAAATCTGTGCGCAGTACTGCACCAACCTGGATTCCATAGTTCACACCTCTCTCTAGTTTAACCCAATACGGTACATTGAACACTTGTAGAGGTGGTTCACGAGACACCATTGGAAAAATCTGAGGGTTTCATAATTCGTATTCATGATCGTCTATCTACTTATCTGGGAGAGCGTTTGAGCTCCCAAACGTAAATTCGACGGTATTTTTTTACAAATCAAAATAATGTCTTTCATATATTTACTTTGTAAACCGTAAAAGCACTTTTTCACTACTTTCCTAAACAGGTTTTTTTGTTTGTTTTGAAATTGCATTTCATTCCTACCCAAGGTATTAAAACTTGGACCGAACTCTAAACCGATCGAGGTAATGGATTAAGAGTTAGTGAATTAGATCATGGTCAACTTGTGAGTCAGACCAGTCATATCAAAATAGTATACTTTAATAAAAATACTTATATTTGATTAGGATAAGTTAATATCATAATATTTTAATAAAAAAGACATTAAATATATAATATTTTGATGTATACATGTCTCATACAACTGTTTGATTGTACCAATAATAAAATACAACATTGATAATATAAGTTTATTCTTAAAATTCTTCAAAAGCTACAAAATAAGAAAATAATGAAGCACTAAAACAAAATCACTAATAGTTAGTGGTAGTTTAATTTAGTAATCTAAAAAATAAAAGTAACAAATTATTAATATGATGAAAAATTAAAGTAATAAATCCAATTAAAGGTCACATAAGTTCATTAAAACTAGAAATAAAAAAAATCAGATTTTTTAAAAAAATTAGTATGACTTAGATTGCCACTGGCTTGCCTCAAATCACCCAAGTTATGATTGTTTATATCAAGAAATGGCAGTTTAGGGGCTTGATCGGATTGAATAGGTGACCGATTCCCAACTCAACCCAACTGATCCGGTCCAATTTTTTTATTTCATGTCTCAACGTTACCTTCTAATCCGTTTCCTAAGCATCATCAACTCTCTTATTTTCTATTTCACTAAATTACGTGTCATTTTTATCAAACAAATCATTACCATCCAATCAAAACTTGCTTACCATTATTATACTTCTTCTCTATTTATTTTAGAAAAACGACTTATTGCAAACCGTCTTATAACTAAAGACACCAAAAGTCTTAAAAAGAATGTACGATGCAATGCATCCTATTACTATGCTCAAATGTTGTCCTGAAATTTAGTATCTAGTTTATATATGACAAGGGAATATTGAGTTTTAAGATTTTCTTACGAAGTTAGACGTGGGGACAAAGATTAAGGTGAAAGATTATAATTTTTTATAAAGTTAAAAACACAGCCAGTATTGTCTGCGTGCGCTATAAATGGAGTTGTCTTCTTCAACACTTCTCATAGCCATCCTCACATTTGATGCCAAACACAGCATTTAACCTCACTGTCATTAGCCTAAAATTCAGAGCAGGTTTGTCTGAAGTGTTAGAGAGATGAAGGTTGATGAACAAGCCCTCGCCTTATTGCTTACCCCCCTTCTGCTAATTTCAGGTCTCTCTTTCTCTCTATCTATCTCTATCTCTCTCCCTCTGTGTCTCTGTGTTTTGAACTAACTTCAGCAATCTTAAAATTGCATATCTCATAATTAAACACATGCAGGTCTCAGAGTTCAAGCTATACCTTACGATCATTTGGTAACAACAGAAGAAAGATACGTTCTCATGAAAGACTCTATAATTATATCCTGCAAAAACTAGTATCTCTGTGAAGTATATATTATATAGTTCATTTTCTTCAATGTTTGATTACGCAGTCTGGGTGGAAACGCAAAAAGCCCAATATGGGGGAGGCATTATAGTGAATCCAGGATTTGATCAAAGCCAAAGATGTTGGATAGTTAATGGGAACGGAGTCACGGAAGAAAGAGTATCAAAGGAAGGGAAAAATAGGTTCATTGTTGCTAGAAACAGAACTCACCCATTAGATAGTTTCTCACAGAGAATCCGGCTCGAGAAAGGAAAGCTATACAGCTTTTCTGGTAACTTCTTTGCAAGTTTAAAGACATTGATATCTCAAGTCGTCGTATTTGTATTTGATAATACGTAGTGACATATTTTGTTTTTTGGTTATTTCTGGTTCCTTCTTCATGTTTAGCTTGGGTTAAACTCAGCGAAGTAACAGAGACTGTATCAGTTGTCATTAGAACTAACAGAAGTGAATTGGTACGAGGTGGTCATGTGACAGCACGGCATGGATGCTGGACGCTTCTAAAAGGTGGCTTAGCGGCAAATTTTTCAAGCATTGCCGAGATTCTTTTCGAGGTATAATGGAATACGTTTCATAAACCAGTAAGAATAATCAATAACAATATATAAATATATAACTATAATGAATATTTCTGAATCTTGCGAATGAATGTGTTTCATGTTTGTGGCTATATAAATATTCATCAGTTTCTGTTTCTCAAGAGGATGCTGAGTGCTGAGAACTACATATGTTTGTGTTGGGATTTCTTAGTTTCTTCATTCAAAACTCACAAAAGATCTATAAACGGAGGAACACAATATGACTAGAGATTTTTTTTCCCTTTTGTTTTCGACAATATTGCAGAGCCAGAATAATGAAGTAGAATTATGGGTTGACAGTGTTTCATTACAACCATTCACCAAACTATATTCTCATTTGGATGCAGCAAAAACCACAATATTCTCACAAGCAAAGACCACCAAACCTGGTTTGTATCAAGGTTCAAGTACACTAGTTTCACCAACGAGATGAAATGGTACAGCACAGAAATAAGGCAAGTTGAAGAAAACCACACTATTGCAGATGCCATGTTGGAGTTCATCAAGAAGCATGACATTGCAGTGAGGGGCCAAAATATTTTCTGGGATAAACCAACACAACAACCTCAGTGGGTCAAATGTCTGTCTTCTGAGGAATTGCGAAAAGCAGCAGAGAAAAGATTGAATTCTGGGCTTCAAGATACAAAGGGGAGCTCATTGCTTGGGATGTGGTCGATGAGAATCTCCACTTCAGCTTCTTTGAGGATAAACTGGGCAAAAATGCTTCTGTGGAATATTATTCCAAGGCTTACAAGATTGACCAAAAGCCAATCATGTTCATGAATGAGTACAATGCTATAGAGTACAGTGGGGATAGAACAGTGATCCCAGACAAAAACAAGTAGAAACTTGAGGAGATTCTGTCATATCCTGGAAGTGAAGGAATGTCAGTAGGTATATGATTGCAAGGTCACTTTGTTTCAGGCCAACCAAACCTTGCTTACATGAGATGTGTTCTAGATTCTCTAGCCACAACCAAACTTCCCTTATGGCTCACTGACGTCACTGTAGATAAAGGCCCAACCTAATATGCGTGAATTGGGTTTTGTCAGGTGGCATTCAAAGTCATGGGAGATTGGGGGCTCATATCTGATTTGAGAAATTGGATTGTGTTGAGATGCAATTGAGATATACATTAGAAAAGATATCCTTTACAATCAGAAATTAGAATTAAATTATGATTTTACGTATTTAATTATAATAATGAGCCATTAATAAGGAGGCTCCTCCATGATGTTTATATATATCCCACTCGGGTAATTCAATAGTAGGATATTTCACGGTGCATCAGTTTATAGAATCGACATTAACTTTGGATGTCAGTTGGAAAAATCTCATCAACACCTCCGAGTCCCAGGAGATATCAATACATTATTATTGCTTTACATGCATGAAACAGATAAATCTAGGATCTTACCAACTTATGAGTGGAAAATTCTGAGTTTCATTGATGAATTGTTGAACAGACAGAACACTTGGAGGAAATACTGAGGGAGGCTTATGCTCGTCCTGCAGTTCAAGGGATCATAACTTTCTCTGTCCCAGCTATAGCTGGTTTTAAAGACATGCAACTTGTGGATGAAAATTTCCACATTACTCCAGTTGGTGATGTTGTGGACCAGCTTCTGAATGAGTGGAAGTCTGGCTCCGTGCAGGCCAAAGCTGATAGCATTTGTGGAGGTTTCACTCTTCCATGGAGATTATGATGTTACTGTCATCCACCCAGTGACCAAATCCTCCACAACACTGAATCTTAGTGTAAAGAAACATGCTCCACAGGAAATTGTTCAACTTCATCTGTAAAGAAGTACAAAAGCATAAAGAAAATGAATAATCTTCCCCTCTTTGCTCAAATTCAACGGGGGTTTAATATCTAATGATAATGACTGATCCTTGAGCTATGGGACTTTCCTTAAAACACTAGTCTTTTGAAATGCATTGTCCACTGAATGTACAGTCAATGATATATTTCACAGAAAACTTGTCAAGGTTCAGGAGTTATTCAATGCACAGCAAAGGGATAAAAAATACTCCCTCTTGTACTTAATACAAGATATGGATAACTAACATGAAGATATTTAAAAAAAAAAATTAGTTTAGTTAGTTATATGTAACAAATGTATGTTGATTCTTTAAAATGCCCTCTTTAATCTTGTGTATCTTGATGAAAATTGGAAACCTCTTCATATATGTAATTAATAAGAATATTTTGAAGAAAACTTATGAATTTGTAAGACAAAGTGGATTGATATATTCTATTTAAGACTAAAGTATAAAATCATTGTCAATTTAGGACTGAAAGTAGTACAATAACGTGGACATGTAGAAGCTCACCTCATCATATTAAAGATTTAACATAAAAATTAACGAGATATATATTATTAAGCTAAATCAATACAATAGTAAAAAAAATAATAGTTAATGTTGAAACAACTTATTTATAAATCTGGAAAGATTTATTTGGTCACCATAATCGTTAATTATAGAGTACCAGGTATCGAATTCGAATCCATTAAGTCTGAATGCCGAAAATAATTTTGAAATAACCATTGATGAGGCAATACTCACTCGAACGTGACTCAGTAATGGATTGAACAATGCAAACAGACAGTATTAGATCCCTTTTTTTTTATAACGAAGAAACAGAGAGGTTGAAAATATTGATTTCATGTATCGAACAGCCAAGAACATGAGATGGAGAACACAAAAGCCTAGAGCTCAAACTCAAAGAGAGCGAAACTTGAGAGAAGAGGAGAGATAACATTCATGACCACACTCGTCAAATTCTCTAAAATCTCAGAAAACCGCATCTCTTGCAGCTGCCATAGAGTTGAAACGCAGAACCACGCTCCTTCCATAATCGCTCCCAACAAACCCATAATTGCCTTCTATATCCCCTGCCTCACGGTACTACTCTCCAACACACCAAGCTTCAAGTTCCTCAAGAATGCCAAATCATGGTGAAGAAGAAGAAGAAGAAGAGATCTATGTTGACTGTCAAACTGAATATTCCTCTCAAGGATGAATGCACCTCTTTTAATTAGGGCCCTCTGTGCCATCCTTTGTCCCTGTCTGCATTAATTAATACAAACTGCAAATCAAGATTTAAATCATTGCACCTTTATATATACTATTCCCTGTCATCCTTATTATCCAACGTATTATAAAAACATGTTGATTTTTTCATTAGCCGTTTATTATTGTAAAAGGGAATTGAATTATTATATGCTTATATTTAATAAAAATAACGATCAAGGGTAAAAATTAATATCATGTTAACGTTTAGTATAATTTATAAAGATAATATGAAAAGATATTTTTTATAACTATGAAAAAATCACTTTAATTTCGTAATAATTTTATAAACTACTTATCCGATGAATTATCGTTTAGCTACCTATCAACTTTTGCCTCTCTTGTACATCCTACAAAATACAAATGTTAGTTTCCCTTTATTATTTTAATGAAAATATTTTAGGAACATAACAAGAAAAAAAAGGTAAAATTAAAATACGTAAATAAGTAAGTATTAAAATATCATAGGAAGCGCCCACGCAAGGGAAAATTTTATATTTGATAGATAGTTGGCAAACTTATACATCAACATTCGTTATCGCTTTTGTTTTAATTAATTAATTCTGATCATTTTAGTTTTCAAAAATTAAAGACATCCCCCTATTAGGCTTCCACCTCAAATTTTAGGATCATTATTATGATTAATTTAATATCAACTTATCAAGAATTATTTAATTCTTGGGAGAAGCCATCAATCTCCCAAGAATCAAATAATTCATTGAACTACTTATCAAGTGATCATACACCTAATTGCAGAAAAAGCAACCTCATGCAACAGAGTATAGTTCATTCCAAGTGCTACAAGCGCACACGTACAAAAATCTTTCCATCTTATTTCCATGTAGCAGAAGAGATGCTAGATTAACAGTCTCATGCAACAACTAGCATACAACTTCTCTCTTTTCTCATGGCATCATAAAGTTGAAACCAATGCTTATTTAACGTTCTGCTGGCAAATTTACTTCTAATGGCCTCCCAAAAGGCGGGTATTGCCACGTCATCAGGCACTTCCTTAAATGATGGGAAATAGTTTGCATCCACAATCACATGGTCATGAGTTCCTTCCTGAATAACAACGTCAAACCCAAAGATTGTAAGTTGAAGCCTTGTCCTGAGCCAATTCACAGCATCCGTGACGAGTTTCAGGTTGATGGATTCATCAATTCCTTTTCTTTTCTTTTCTTTTTTTTTATTAGAATGGATTCATCAGTTCTTGTAGGGTGGTCACGGACTGCAGAATTCTGGATATTATAACAGTAGGGGGAGTGACTTTAAGCTATCAAACTCAAGAGGTTTAGGGTCACGGCTATCAAATGATTTCATGAGGATATTAGAATTTGGTATTGACTTCTTGACAGCATAGAAAATTTTCTCACCCCAAAACGTAGAATTTGTACAGAGCTGATGAATGATCCACGTATTCCTGGATAATTGCTGGCAGGGGAACACCTAAATCCTTTAAATCATCAGCTCTGAAAATAATTGCCATCTCATGTGCGTCACTAACACCACAAGCAACTTTCGGTTTCACAATGTATGCTAGAGACAAGTTAGCTTTCCCCAACTCATTCACAAAGTTGAGGTTGTCAAAATAATCAACCTTGAGAAAATGAGCCCCTCTGATCATATAGCTGCTTTCAGTGTTGAGTTCTACTAAGCCAAGTAAAATTTTCTGAATTTCTAACCGATCCAATAATGGGTATATGTAAATCAATGGGTCAAGCACACAGCAATCCTGGTTATGCTTAAAATATTTTAGTAGTTCTTGCACGCTTTGGGTAAAATTGATGGCATCATCCTTAATGGACAACATTTCATCAGTGGCCTTATGGAGGACCATGCCAACTTCCTTTAACTGAGATGATAAAGGTAAATCAGAAACGAAAGGCATAAACATCAACCCATTTTCATGTATCTAAGCCAGAAAGTCAGGTAATATGTGTATCATTTAGAATAAGATTTCTAAAATCAGACGATCAATTGAGGTTGGTATCCGCCAACTATGACAAATATTCAGAAGCAAAAAATCCAAGCAGTTAGTAGAGGTGAACAAATAATGAATGATTTAAACAATTGTTCTCTGCATCACCAATTAACCGGGAACAAGTCAATCGCCACATCTCATTAGTTTCATCACTGTCAAGAACATACAGAAACACCATCCTTCCAGATGACGTTGCTTTAATTAAAAACAAAATAATTCTGGCAACACATGGAATCGATCTTGAATCATTTCTTCAGATGAGCCACTTCAACAAAGAAATTAAATGATGGATGGAATTAAATGGGTATTCAAATTTTTATTTATTTGTGAAAAAAATCTTCAAAATCCTCCCTATTATGATTAAGATAAATACGTATTTAAATGTAAACTCAACTTCAACAATTTCAGTTCGGGATTAAGATACAGGGCACACCTGACATGAGATAACGAGCGATGCAGATATCAGCAAGATGGGTTCTGTATCACCGAGCGTGACAGCCAAGCTCACATTTTTATCTCATGCAATGTCGTCAATCTTCGCCTTTATTCGCCCTCACATTTTTATCTCATAGCCAAGCTCGCAGTGTGATACTGCTTCCACGAATCGTCCATCGTTGCCTAGCTGGACTGAAGAAATCGCTCACAGGCAACAAAGCAGATTCACTTTAATTTTATTATTTTCACCGAACGGAAATTTAATTTTACTTAAAAGCCCCTTGCTCTTGTTCAAATGACAGAACGAAGACCCTATGGCCACGTGTGCCTCCACAGTGGCGCTATGGTTAATGATATATTAAGGTTTGGTCTTCGAAATAATTGACCACTTATCCCAGCTCAGCGCGTGAGTCTCATCGCAGATCATAATCTCGCAAACTTGCGGGAAGAAATAAATCCTATTGGCTAGACGGATGTACTCGCGCCCAAGACTCGCGTGTGTCAAACAACATTCTTCCATTTGTCATCACTATGTGTATCTTATTTCCAAGTTCAGCAATTTTCATTTTTTCTATTTAAAAAAATCATTTTCGATTCTGATAGAGAATAGAAAGTAGAAACGGGGAAGTGCTTCTTGATTCCTCCTCTGGATTCTGCTGGTTTGGAGTTTGGCGGGAGAACAAATCCTACTGAAGGTGTTCTGTTCTGCTTCTGTCGAAGTTCCTTTTTTTTTTTTTTGGGCACTGGAGATGGGTTTGTGGGAAGCTTTCCTCAACTGGTTACGCAGGTAGAAGTTGTTCCTTTTGCTACTTGCTTGGAAGCTGATAGAGTAATGCAAAACCATGCTGAGTTTAACATTTTCTTTCTTTAAGAGTTCAGAATCTTGACTGCGCAACCCTGATAGGGTCCCCTTTTTTCCTTTTCCTTTTCCTTTTCCTTTTCTTTCTTTTTTCTTTTTAGCTTTTGTCGAATGATCCTCTTCTTAGTGCTTTTTCTCACTTTTGGTTTTGGATTCTAAGATACAGACGAAGCCCATGGAGCCATGGAGTACGAGAATAAGTAATTATTTATTCTTGCAACTCAAAGCAAGAGGAATATAATGTGGTTATTGGTGCTAGTTTGTTCTGAATTGTGTTTTTAGCTATTATTTGAAAAGGATTTGATTATATTTGTGTTGCGATTGTTTCTGACTTGAAAATTAAATTGATCAAGGATAAATTCCTACCACAGTGTAAGACATATGACTCAAGCAACCTTAGCTGATTTGGAGAGCGCATGTTGTTTGAT
>JANTPZ010005473.1:0-16306 GCA_025593235.1 Vachellia pachyceras
CAGCCTTCTTTTCTTCTTTGGTAGCAGCTCTCTCTTGCAACCGAGCTTGAACCTTCCTAAATAGCTCAACAATCTCCTTCTCCTTAGGTCCAGGAGCTGCAGTGGCCTGGGATTTTGAGATGTTAGAAGAAGAAAGTGATGTCAATGGGCCATTTTTGGAAGATAACATGTCTTCTTCAAAGTTCTCAAAGCTGCCTTTTCCTTCATTGTGTCTGTTCTTGCTTCGAGAGAAACCATGCTTGCCTTGCCTTGAGATGTCCGGATTCCTCCTCGCTTCACACACAAAAGATGCTCCAACAGAAGCACACTTTAGCCCTTTATAATTAACATGTGAATAAATTCTGTAATCACCTCGAGAAGAGCATGAATACACAGCGGCTGTTTTTCCAGAAACTCCCAAACATGGGAGACATCTGCTGTTGGGCACTCCACAACCTACAAGATCACCAAAGAAAATGTACAATCAAAAAGTGAAAAGCAAATACAAAAGTGAATCGAGGTATTGTTTATGACAAAAAAAAAAAAAGCACTTAATAATACCACCGTAGAAATCCATGTAAAGACTCAAGTAATTTGCCAACGAAGGCCTTTGCATTTAAAATAACATTAGAACTCAAATACAGAAAGACAGCTCAAACAACGTAATCATTGTGAAACAAAAACCTTTAATTCATACAATTTTAGAGTGATCAAGGTCCAACGCAGAAGAGGGGTCTAATTGGCTGTGTATGCACTAGTCGGAGCACAAAGGTATAGGCAACAACTGCTTTCACTTCTAAAAGAAGTTCACTGCGCTGAATGAATAATTTGAAAAAAAAAAAAACCAATTTCAGAAAATGATGTCCATTAATTATTTAATATTTGCAGGGTCCAGGAAGAGAAATTTCTTAAAAATACGAAAACAACTTATGTCAGTTCTTCTTCTAATTGCATTCGTCGAATTACCAAGAACCAGTATGACATCGTCGCTACGTCACTTCAACAATGGAAACTAATAGGAGAAAGCCAAAAATCACAAATACACAAGGAACTTCTCTATCTCTTAACAAAATCTCAAAACGCCACTTCGTCAAACGGATGGAAGGATGAACCATAATCACGCCAATGAAACACCCTAAAAAACTGGTTGGCTCCAACGACGTGACGCAGGTTAAAAGACATGTATGTCCGAGTAATTACGAAGATGCTTCCAAACGCATTCAAAAACATCAAACCAAACCACACACAAAGGTGAAGCTTTCTATCCAACAAAAAAAAAAACACCACCTAGGGCAAACAGTATAAAAACCCCTAAGCTTAGGTTGCATTCTAAGGGCGAAGGAAGTGAAGAAAAAAAATAAAAACAAATGAGGAAATAAAGGCTCCTAAATTTAGGTTACAACGAAAGCTATTTCAATCTGACGAACACAGAAGAAAATAATTGGAAACACGGCGGCAAGAATAGATAGCAGGAGACCAAAAGAGTCGAGACGCTCACCGGGAGCGGTATTGGTGACGGAATGCAAGCCTTGAGACATACCTTGTCGAGCCGGCCCCCCAGTCAGTGGCGGTTCTGCATTTTAGCTCAACGCGCAAGTTTTTCCTGCTTGAAAAACTGTGCCCTACTGATAAGGGGCATCATAGGAATAAAATCTTTACGGCGGGGCGAATCTGTCATTAACGTTGGAATATTAATGCTGCGCGACGTGTTTGTTTGTAAAACTCATGAATCAATTGATTTTTTTTTATTCGGCAAAAAACTTGAATATTTTTTATAACACGGAGATTAAATTTTTCTAAGACAATTATTTCGTATAATAACTTGAAATAAGTTAATTTATATATCCATTAAAAACCATATTTATCTATTTTAAACATGCCTAATGGTTTTTTTACTCTCTTATCATGTCTTTATAATTTTACTTAATTTATAATTCAAGTCTTTTTAATCTAGGCAACAGATAAAAAAGAGAGAGAGAAAGACAAAAATCACATAGAATGGTTAAAAAATATATAGAATTATAAGAATTTGATTAAAAAACTACAAACATCTAATTAAAGACATATGTAACTATGAAAGCCTAATAAAAAATGATATGTTGGTAAAAAAATTAATAAGAAATTATACAGATCTGATTACAAATTAGACGAAGGTAAAACTGTAAGAATTTTTAAATTACCTACCTCATAAAAATATTTTTACAAAATCAAAATCCATTGCATCTAAATTAATTTGCCCAAAAACATTTAGGCCTTATGTTTTTTTTCTTTTCAAAACAATCTTTCAAAATAGGTTTTAAGAATATTGTTTAGATAACTGTTCTAAAAAAATTAGATTAAAGAGTGAAGATTCAATGAGAAATCAAAACCCTCAAATGGAGTGGAAAAGAAAGGCTTTCTCAATTTTTTTTAAAAATAAAAACGAAAAATGAAAACTGATTTTAGAAAAAAAAGATTTATACTTCTTATTTTAGAAACATCTAACTAAATAAAATTACTAAAAAATTTTTTTTAAAAAAACTGTTTTCAAAACATCAAAATAGATTAGTCCCGTCTTCTTGTTCAATTGGAATTCCGCAAGGTGTTCGTGTGTACAAAATATTTACAAGAATTATTTTTTTAAAGCGATAAAATACATTTAGCACCCTAAAATATTTTTTTTAAATGTATCTAACATTCTAAAGTATTGTGATACATCTTGCACCCTAAAACATTTTTTATGTGTTTAACACTCTAAAGTATTTTTTAATGCACCTACCACCTTGAAATATATTTTTGATGTGTCTAGATCTTTAAAATATTTTTTGATGCATCCAAACATCAAGTAAAAAATAATTTATGGTGTTGGACATATCAAAACACAAGCACTAAAAAATACTTTAAAGCGATGGATATACATGAAAAATACTTTAAGGAGTTAAATACACTTTAACATTATTCATAAAATCATTTTTTTAACGGATGACCCACCTAAGAACATAGACATACGCATATTGAGGCCCTTCTTTAACAAATGAACTAGCGATTGCAAACTACACATACGACCAACGGCGTTCTTGACCTCGAATTTTCGGAAATGGAAACAATGGCCATGAAAACTATACAACAAACAAATCGAAAGCAAAAGTGGGAAGGACCCAACAGACTAAATTTTAAGGAACAATTTTATTCGATTCAGCAAGTTTAAGCTTTGGCCTTCTCTTATCATCATATACTCGCACTGATGAACAACAAGAAAGGTATGAAGGATCATCACCTCGAATGAATGTATAAAAAGGTGCCGTGGGGCACAATACCACTTGGCCTTCAAAGCATATACCCTTGGGGGTGGAAGGCAACCGTAACTTGTGAAAATGATTCATAAGCAGCCTCAGCCAAGTTATAAGTTGATCCCAACAGAGTCTTCTAATGTAGTCTTTTTTCCTAGAATTTCAGCCCATTGATGTTTCTAATAAACAATGTTGATTTCATATCCCAGTCGGATGGAAAGAGAAAGCAAGTTGTACGTACAAAACAAACAAGTCAGTGAACAAAAAGTTCATGCTTTGTTACTCTTTGCCATCTCATCAATATCCAGCTCCATTGCCAACACTGACGAATCTCTCTGCATGCCAAAGTGACTGGAGAAGGAGCAGAATATTTAATTTATTAGAGGAGCATCCCCAGTTATGAAAATAACAAGGCTCAGAACTCACAAGTTTGGTTCACCTGTTCTGTACAGGGCCATGGTCTACTGCAGATCGCAAGCAATACATGACTCTGCCCACAATGTCCGTCATTTGAACTGGACCAAATATTCTACTATCATATGCTTCCTGCCATTTGAAGAGTCAAAGGGATAACCAGAAAGTTATGGCTAATCCTATACGGCCTTTGTGGGCAGTAATCACTTTACATTTGTAAATGTGGAGTGTGGAGAGTTCAAGCACAGAAATATTAAGAAATTAACAATATCCCCACTTGAGCACATGCTGCTAGGTAGATTACATTACATCAACGAAAAAATTATAATGTAGAGATCTGAGATAAAACAAGTAAAAATTAATGGAAGATATTCCTCCCCTTCTATTTTTGGGGGCCAATGGTTATTCTTCAATTATTGCTCCAAAGAGCAAACTGCTGCTAGTACATGGACTATTACCCAAATTTTCACAGTAATGAAGCTTATAAAAGAATTAAAATTGGAATACCCAACTAGAATATGTACACAATCTATAGCTACATAATGCTCGTGAACAGAATTTTCAGAAGTGCTTTTACTAAGTTGCCAGGCCAACTTTCTGATCTGATTCGTTTTAGTTGGACATGAGATTGTAAATCGGTTGCCAATCATGACTACAAAGCATAGTGATATAGGTAGTGTTTTTAGAATGATGAATTTTGCGGAAAAGAACTGCAGGTCTATACCTTAGGTTTTAAATTTTCATTGTCAGCCAACACCCAACATTGATCCTCCTCAAGAACGAAAGGTTCATCCTTTTCATTTGTAGAAACCATTTCATAGCCTTCAACAGCAGCCAGTCTTCTGACTAAATGACTGTTTTGCTTCTCAGGGTCCTTCAAAATGACTACATCTCCTACAAAGACACGCCTATCAAAGAAATATGTATATCATTAGCAAATTATGAGAAAATGAGAATCAGCCATGCAATGAGCTTCAGTTGACAAAGCCAACCATCAAAATGCCATTACCAAGTGGAACTCCAAAGAATAATACACAAAAATGGAAGAAAGAAGAAAGAGACCACAACCCCCCAAAAAAAACAAAGAATAGATAACAAGATCTGATTACAAACACTGCCCTGAGAAGGAAAGGTAAATAAGTAAGTTTATGTCTTCATTCAATTGCAAAATATGTAATCAAGTCTTAAAATAAAGCAGTGCAATCTATATTCTTGTTCTGGTGTATTATCAAGTCTTGAGATAAAGCAGTTAAATCTGTATTCTTGTTCTGGAGCATTTTCCATCTCAAAAAACCAAGGAGATGACATGGAATGCGGATGTGATTTTGGGGAGAATGATGTATTCCCCGGGATAAAATGTTCCCTATATGCCAACTAGCAATAGCAATATATAAATTTGTAATATAAAATAATTACATTGGGTCTGCTTTTGGTAACTTCCGAACAAGAAGAGTCGCTCCTTTTCCATCTAAGGTTGGGGCCATTTCCTCTCCTTTGTTCCAGTATAAGTACGTCAACCTTCCTTTAAGGAGATTTTTCCAAATAACACGATTTACCTCTTTGTCCGTAATTTGGCCCCCTTTATAGTTCTGTGCCACATAATTGAATTGGTCAGAAAAGCTTCTAAAACGTTAAAAGCTCATATTATGATACACTGGCAGAGTTATGGTATGGAGAGAAAGAAGGTATAAGAAAAATTGATAGAAGAAGAAAGACTGATAACACAATATAAGGATGTCAAGAGAACAGCAGGTAAGAAGATGAAATGATGAACAACCAATAGAATATAATTTTCACGACTGACAATTAAGCTAGCATGGCTTCACAACAGAGGACGTGAGTTTTGTGTTTAAGATATCTCCATAAACCATAGTACACCAAAAGGTATCAAAACTTAAAAGCTATAGATAACCAGAGCAAAAAAAGACCTTCCCTTACATCAAGGTCATTTCAGCATAAAACTTATTCACACTTTTATAAAATGCTACAAACAATATTAAAATAATGTACTGTCTAAATTTCTCAGCTTTAAACCTTTAATCCCCTGATATTAAGTAAATACTTCCATTCAACTTCAAATGCCTCCATTCAAGGAATATCTTAGAATTCCATCTCCACAATTAATCAGCTTAAAAGAAAGAATACTCATGAAAACATCAAACTTTTAATTTAACGGCAAGCATCTCAGTCTAAGTGGATGGCAAAAGCCATCAAAACACAATAAAACAGAATACTATTTACTTCACACCTATGATGTACATATCCTTCCCCATTGATACTAGATGGGTTTCCTACAGTCTCGAATTCCCTAGCTATGCCTGCGACTTATTCTCCCACTACTTAATTCTTATGTGACAATACTCCCCACTTGAGAATGATCCTTGTCCTCAAGGATCAGTATAATGCAATTGGGTTTTGTCATGTGACAGCTAAGGGGGATAATAAGGGTAATTGTTAGGAATCAAGGGTAGTTAGGGAACTTACATGGAATTCATCCAGCCTCTGCTTGTATAACTAGGAGAAGGATAGTGAAGCGATGGTTTGAAAAAAAGTTTTTTTTTAATAATTTTACCTTTGCTATGTATCCGTAAGTAAGCAAGGTTATGTGTTTGAAAATTTATGAGTATAGACCATATTGCAAATATAGACCTAAAAGAATTTTCTCATTGATAGACTCATTGCCACAATGAATAGCTGAAAGAGAGAAAGTTTCCCACACTAAACTAGGTTCAATCATGAAAAACACCAATGTGAAAATATGCTTCACATGTGCTGGATGTCACTTTCCATCATCTGGTCTGGTATAAAGTCTGCTGATCCAGACTTGTGCACAAAATATACAACAATTTTAGATGAATTCTAGCCTTTCGGTGAAATATAAAACAATCAGTTCCAATACTCTACAACTATATCAGTGAACATGATCTGTATCTGTAAACTAGTACAAGACTGTTGACTGACCTAGTATGCGAATATAGTCAGAACACTCAGCTGGAACATAGCATCTAGGAAGCTTATGGATTGCTTTCTTGTTTTATAAATAGCAAAGCTAATAATCAAAAGCAACAAGGAAAACAACTAATAAAATTCTTCAACCACCCATGATGCCTATAATATGGCTAGATTGGATCTATAATAATTTTTTAGGAGAGGAGACTCAATTAAACGAGCGAGAGGGGGGGCAATTATAACCTGCTTAAGGAATCGCATTTAAGTTCTGAAGTCATATCGTTAATAGTATTTACAGAAAATCAAGATCAACCGCATATGCCCAAAGAGACAACAAATGCATTTCAACTACTTTTGGAGCAGGGATCGTATACAGTAAGTTACCATTTTATTTTACATTGAATTCCAAAGCATTAAGAGGAAACGATGTACTTTAAAGTCTAATAATTTGTATACGGCTACACTATAAGCGCCACTTAAAGCTGATAAGAAATTCCATGATGCAAATTCATACAAGTAATTAAGCCCATTACAACGTCAATGGTGATGGAAGCCGGCTAACCATTAAAATACGACTGGTAAAGAAGTTGAGAAATCGGAAAATGGAAAAAAATTACGAAATAAAATGTAAAAATAAACATAGGGCTATAGGGTCAGAGAGGATGAGAGACCTTGAAGCCGATTGAGACAGAGTATTCGAGTTTGTGAGCCATGTACCGAAACCATGTTGAGAGCGAAGCCATTGCAGACAGAGTCGTGCACAGAAGATCGATACTTTGAACTCTACCGTTCCTTAAACCCTCTGAGAGATTTCTATTCTCAGGACCCAGAACAAGAATAATAAAATAGAAGAACCCCGTAAAATTTTTCTCTCTTATGCTTTCGTTTATCCGATCTTCGCAACTTCGTATGTCAACTTGTTAGTTGTTGAAGTGTTAACCCTCTTGAAAGCTCCGCTTGTGATGAGCGCTGCCAATGGGTTGATCGGTAATAAATCGAGGTAATTTTACCTAATTCAAAATAAATATGTATAAATATACGAAGGATATTATTTTAATTTATTAAAAAATATTGAGTGTTTAAGTTTTCAAAAGCTCAGGTAAATGGGATAATTATAGATGATAATAATAGGATAAATGAATTAAAAATAAAATTTTTTTATTTATGTTTTTTGGTTACAATCTTTTTATTTATCCTGTCATTATTCATCTATTACCAAGGGTTTAGTTTGTATTAACAGGTCTTTTTTAATGGCTTTTAGACCCGATGTAAGAAACTCAGCATGCATCATATTTGTAAAGAGGTGGGGCCCTCATAAAAGAGATTTAAGAAAATGTTAAGCATTAGTTGAATCAATCCACTCCAATCTTCTTTCCATAGTTTAGAAGTTTGATATGTGAAATAACTTTTTAAAAATGAATAAAAATGAAATATGCCATCAATTTTTCAGTTAACCACTCTGTATGATAAGTGAACTAAATATGATTTAATTGCCTACCGTTTGTAAAATATACTCGTTTAAATTAAAAGTAAAAGTTACTTTTACAATATAATTTATTAGATAAATATATAATATTAATTTTGTTTTAAGTTGTTTGAATATGATTTCCTCATGATTATTAAAACCGGACCGACCGGAAACCGGCGAACCGGTCATTGGTCTGGTCTGATTTACCATCTGACCCCGGATTGGGGTCAACCTAATCGGTTGGATGGGTTGACCCAGTCATCTTTTCTTTTTTTTTAATTTTTTACAAAATTTTATTATGATGAAAGTGAAGTTGTTGAATTAGAATGTGATATGAACAATATAATATTAGAAGTTTGAACCACAACTTGATGAATTATGATTTTATTCATCAGTGGAAGCATATATACGTCCTAGAAAAAATAGGAGATGCTAAGATGAATGAAGACAACACAGTCAATAATAATGTAAGTCAAAAGATAAATTTGCATATGCCCTAGAAGAATACAAGTTGGTATTTTTCCACCTAAACTTTTTCCATACTGTCATTTTGTTGCATGTTGATTGTTTTTGTCACATTTGTAGAATACATGGAGAATAACATTTTGGTGTTTGAAGGGGAAAAACAAAATATGAGAAAGAAAAACTAAATGTCCCCTTATCATATATATTTTGATATTTTGTTAGGATGAATATTTTGAAACTGTAAATAATGTTGAATAATAGATATTTATAAGTATATTATTGATTTGGTACTTGTTATTTTGTTGATAATGGAATTTACTACTTATTTTTTTGAAAATTTCAATTTTAGATAGTTTAATGTGTCATGTGTGATCACATTTATTTTTTTATTCTTCACCAGTCTGACCCCCGATTTGACTCCAGTCTGACCCACTAACCCTTAACCCACAATACCTTGTCCGGTTCAGTCACCAGTCCGGGTTTAATAACATTGGATTTCCTACGTTTTCACAAACATATTTAGGGCTTGCTTGAATCTCATTTTCGGAATAGTTTTTACAAATTCCGAAGTAACCTAAGTTTTGGAAAATAACTTTTACAGATTTTGAGGCAAAATCTAGGTTTTGAATAGTAATTTATATTTGGGAAGTTATTAGTTTTTACGGATTCCAAAGTAAAAAGTAGGTATGAAAGAGGAAAGAGAAAGAATAAAAAGTAGGAAAGAGGAAAGTGAAGACAGAAAAAGTATGAAAAAGGAAAGAGAAAGAAGGAAAAAAGTATGAAAGAATAAAAAGATGAAAAAGTAGGAAAGAGAAAACCTAGGTTTCAAACCGAGGTTTTGTAACCAAAATATCTTTTTAGAAAATTTTTTGTATTTGGACAAAACTTAGGTTTTGAGTTAAAACTTAAATTTTGAAACCAAACCTTATTATCTTATGCAATCTTTTAGAGTGATTTACTGTGATGTAAATTTATGCCTATAAATAGAAGGCATAGCCACAATGAATATAGGCCTTTCATTCTTCTCACTTTTCATTTTACGAGATTCTCTTCATTCCTCTCATCTCTTCCTTTCTCTCAATCTCTTCTACTATTCTTTTATACTCTCAAATTCCTTCATTTTATAACAAGTTATCAACACGATTTCGCTCTCTGGATCTTTTGAGTCTTGGATCTCAATATGGAAAGATAAAAGAATGGTGAGAGGGAATGATTCTTCCGTTGCTTTATATCTCAATTGTAGAGAGTTCATAAATCTGGTATATTTTTAATTAGTTATAAACTTGTTCTAACATGTGGATAAATCTGTTATGTTCTTAATTAATTATAAATTTATTTAACATGTGGTATCAGGTTGATTTGATCAATCTCACATTCTCTTTCTCTCCGTCTGGGATGAGATCAAAAATCAAAATTTTCTTGATCTGCGTGGGGAAGAACGAAATTTTTTTTTCTTTCGCAAAACTTAATTGCAGTTTTTATAAATAAATCCCATGCTCCTTGGTATATATAAATATATATGAGGAAAGCTGCGATTTTTCCTCATTGGTTTCAATCTTGTCGTCAAATTCTTGAATTGGTGATTGAATGTTATGGGCCTTTTATAAATCTGGCTTGTTGACTGGATTTCATGGCTTTTCCTTCGAAGGAAGGAAAAGTTTTTCTAATTTAGGAAAGCTTAGTAAGTCAATTCACATGTGTATGCATATATGTCTGAGTTCGTTGAGAGAGAGAGAGAGAGAGTGTGTGTGTGTAACTATGTCTGTGTGTGTGTTGTTGACCGGATTTAATGGCGCTTTCGTCGGAAAAGAAAGAGTTTTCGGTTTAATTTTGAATCATGTTTTTTACAACAATCGTGTGCCCAGATCGTTACACACACACACACACACACATATATGTGTGTTGTGTTGCTCGTTGTGTGAATGCCCATGTAAAACGCTTTGAGAATGGCCAAGGAATGCCCAAACAAGACACCCACAGTCGCCAGCAAAGGAAACCTATAACCCAAAAAAAAGGGAAGGGGAGTCGACGCCGCGTGGGAAGAAGGCAAGCAACCGGGTCACGCTAGAAATTGGGTTGGATCCTAGGGATCCGACTCAGTGGAGAAGACAATGATAAACGAGCCAGTTAGGCTACGTATTTGGGCCACCGTGATCTAGGTTTATAAAAACAATTTTATTATGGGCTACCGGGCTTGTGTTTTGGGCTGCTGGATCTGAGCCCAGTTAAAAAAAACGTATTGCTCTTTTCTTAAAAATTCTGAAAATTATTTTTGGGCCCTGTTTTGGGCTTTATTGCATAGCATTTAACTTTGTTTTATTTTATTTTTGAAGTTTTTTTATATTTGGAACTTATACATATAAAAAGAAATGTCATTTAAGTATATTACTTTTATTTAATGTTTATTGGGATTTAATTCCTTTCTACATCATTTATTGAAAAATATTCTAAAAAGTATTTTGGGGTTAAATAAAGTTCTTTTAACTCTATCTTTATTTGCCACTGTTATTGATTACCATGAGTTAAATATTTGATTAAATTATCTTGATATCATTTGTTAAGTTTAATTATATTTCCATGCATGATTTATTTAATCAAATTGTAGAATATTATTTTTTGTTTATTATTGTAGAATATTATTTAATTATTTGCATTTAGAATTGTTTTGGTTATTAAATTTTGTAATTATTTAATTTCTTGAATTCTGCAAAATAGTATTTAAATTGAAATACAGAGGAATAAAACTATTGTATGGGTGATGAGAGAATTGATTAAATTCTCAATCAGAATTATGCATATTTAAAATTTAACTACATACAGTTGATATTTGTGTTTAGTATGCAATCTTGGGTAGTAGCTATAACATTGTATATGCTACATATATAGAAGACCCATATGTTCTTTAGAACAATTTAAAAGAAATGCATGACCACCAGAAGTTGGTTATCCTCTTGAAAACCCATTATGTATGGATGCATTTGTATTTATAAAGCTTGATATGTTGGTTTAATAATGGATTTGTCCAATAAACTCGACTCTATTCCTATAAATAAATATTGTGAAACATAATAATTGCGATAGTCGAGAAAGGGGATATGACCACAGTCATGGGTGTTGGTGTGATCAGAATTGTATTGGTTCTAATTCCCACCTGAAGTGGAGAAAAACTAATAAGAACCACAAAAAGACAAAATATGGGCATACTTAATAAATTGGGTGTGCATTGAAGGCTCCGGAAAAGCTAATATCATATGTTACCGAAAGGAACAAAATTATTCTTTGAAAATGCACTTTATTGTACCCAATTTATAAAAAACTTATAAAGTTTCATAATATTTGCAGAAATGAGAATAAAAGTCGTATGGCCAGATACCATATATTTCCCCTACCTTATAATATAGTCAGAAGCTATATTTATTTATTGTTATACTTAATATACTATAAAATATATATGTATATATATAATTAATTATATATATGATTGATTAATTTTATTTATGCCATTGTTATTTTATTTATATATTTGTTTTTACATTTCAAGTTCTTCTATTTTATCTTCGGCTTTGTATATAAGCAAATTTAAAAGCATATGATAATAAACCAGAAGTTGTTTGACATGCAATAGTAAACCGGCCGTTTACTGATGAATTTGATGTTTATCATGAGATAGTAAACTAAAAGTTTACTAATTAATACAAGCCAGCAGTTTAATAAGATAAACAGAAGTTTATCAATGAATTCAATGTTTGGCATGACCGGTTAAACTATCCCGATTCACTTATTATGCAGAAATAATTGAAAATAAATGTAGTTATATCCTGAAGTGTATATATAGATACCACTATTTTTCATATGCTGCATGTTCCAAGGGGAAAATATTACTGGCTCTCATAAAGTCAAATACAATATGAGCCACCCGCATTCTTAAAACGGATACATGAATATATTTGTGGGGCGATAAACCCACATGGTAAACCATTTAGTTACTGTACGGTTTTAATTGATACATCAACAAATAGTCTTATGGTTATTTGTTATATTCTTGCAACCTGAAGTTTGCAAGATCCTTTACTCAATGAATATGGTTAAGAGCGTATTGTTCTGATTATCCGATTAAGAAATATGAGTTTACCTCACTAGCCTTAATAAGGATTGCACGTCTCTTGGAATTAATTTGAACATCTTAAAATTCATGCTTATACACAAAATGGACTATCAAAATGAATGATTAAGTGGTTGCAACCTTATTACAAGAGAAATAATATATCATATTCTGCTTTGGGATTAGCCATTTTACAGGTAGCGCTATTAATTCGCATGAAGCCAACAAATTATCGAAAGTTTTTTCCCTTGTAAAGGTTTTTGGTCAAAAACCTAATATTGCTTAATTTTGAGTATGTAATATATGTACATGTAAAACCCAATGAATATTTGCTGGTTATGAATTTTATGGCATGGTTTGCCGAGTGTCATTTGATGAATTACTTTCACAACATCAGAGGGAGAAAATAAGCAGTTGGGTAAAGAGTTTAGCTTGAATGAATTATCATTAGCTCATTGTTGATCCTTGTACTGAAATGATGTGCACTGAAAATTCAAAAGATAATTCATTCATAAAATTCAGCTAACAAAATGCTTGAAGCATTTATTGATCCAAATAAAGGGATAAAGTTACATATCCCAATTGATAATGCTCTTATAAGAATTTTGTGTCCTTGAAGGACAATCTATTGTGAACAAATTTAAAACATGTCTAAAGCGTGAAAAGTCAATCGATTTAAAGATAACAAAATACTCGAAAAACAAAAGGAGCCAAGATTATAGATGTCAATTGAAGATGATCAAGAATATTTGATTGCTCTAGAAGAGCTAATTCTTGAAGAGTTGTTTTCTCTAGAAGAGATTATTATAGTCCCAAAAGAAACTCAAGTACTTGACACATTTGAAAATAATGAGATATCAATGAATTGTGGAATTCGATGGCAAGGAAATAAAGCCAATGTTGACAGCACATTATAAAATAGCATTCAATGTTTATAGTACATTATAAAATAGCATACAATGTAATGAATAATAAGGATCATGAGCCGGTGCCATTATTAAGTGCTAATAAAGAAAGGATTGGCCATATGAAAGTAAGCCATTATGTATGAAAGAAATGGAAAAGGCAAAATAAGGTATATGACACATCTTTTAATTTAATACTTTACACAACGATCTAGTATATGTTGTGACTGAATACATTTATTATTAGTGAATATGAATGTTTTTCGTTATTTGATTAACCATACAGCCAATAAAAGGATTGAATTATGCCTCATAAATGCTATGACTATACTTTCATATGATACACTTGACAGTATCATTTATATGAGGGTCCCTAAAGGACCCATGATGCCAAAAGCATCAAATGCAAGTTCTCAAGAATAATATTGACTTGAGCTAAACAAGTCTTAATATGACTTGAAGCAGTGCATTTTTAAAACTCCTGAAGAGCTCCAAAATGGCAAATGATTGCTTGTAGGTTGGTAAAAGTCCTGCTACACTTCGTGAAATTAACAAAGGGGGAGATGAATAACTACTTGATCCGGAAATACGATAATTAAGTGTTGTTGGACACTAATGTATCCTTGTTAATTTCAAAAGTCATGATATACTATTTATCGTTAATCTACTGGTACGATATAATTGTTCAATATCATTAATACATTAAAATAGAGTGATATATATTATTCGAGGTACTATGAATGTGAGGTCATTATAATCAGGTATGCCTGAGTATGAACTGATCATTTATGCATATACTGTTTTTCATACTTGTTCATGTGTGTAGGTACATCTATATCAAGTGCTATAAAGTGAAACTTATTTCATTAAAGTTCTACACTTACGACATTTCAAAAGGAGTTGAAATTATCATTCTGCAAATTCGTTCTAGTGAAAATATAGCAGCTTTATTCATCAAATTACTTTGCAAACTCAATGATATTGAATAATGTTGTTAAGAGGGGGAGTCGATACACGATGTATCTATAAACATTTTACTCTTTTTTCTTTATCTAGGTTTTGTTCCACTGGATTTTTGTAGAAAGGTTTTTAATGATACATATGTTTAGTTATGGACATCCAAGGGAGCGTGTTATAAATATTATTATGTAAATGTACATATCTCCCGTTATTCCCAATTGTATTTTGTATTCCCTTATTATCTTATGTAATCTTTTATAATGATTTACCGTGATGTAAATTTGTGCCTATAAATAGAAAGCATAGCCACAATGAATATAGACCTTTCATTCTTCTCCCTTTTCATTTTACGAGATTCTCTTCATTCCCCTCATCTTTTCCTTTCTCTCAATCTCTTATACTCTCAAATTCCTTCGTTTTATAACAAAAACATAAGGGCTTGTTTGGTTGAGGGGAAGGGGATGGGAGGGGATAAAAATGAATTCCTCCTCTTATTTGATTTAAACTTTTGGAGGGGAGGGGACCCAAAATATGCACCCTCATTCCCCTCCCCTTATTTTAATTCCCTCCAATTTGGGGGTTTTTGGAGGGAATCAAAAAATTATGACTAATTTGCCCCCTGAATTTTATTATATTCCCATCCATACCCCTGGTAGGTTAAAACGCATCGCTTTTCAACTTTTTCATCTGCTCTCTAAAAGCAGTTCAGTTAATAAACACTTTCTTCCTCCTCTGCTCTTCGGATGTTTTGCCAGTTACAAGTTGGATTACGGTGGCAAGTTAAGCATAAATTAAATATTGTGAAATAATGTTAAATATAAATCCTATTTTTAATTATTTAAATAAATTATATAAGGGAAGTGTCTTAATAATTGTCTTGATTAATTAAATAGAATGAGTGATTAATTTTCATGAGTGAAAACTAATTTAACATATAAGGGTAAAATGGTAAATTGATTATTAACTTCCATCCTTTCCCCTACTGAACCAAACAAAATATGATTAAAAATCCTCTTCCTCCTTCGCCTCTAATTAAATCAAATAAGACAACATTATACCATTCCATCCCTTCCCATTCCCTCATATCTATCCCTTCCCTTCCCCCTCCATTAAACCAAACATAGCCTAAATTTCATACACGCGTCTCCCTTGTGATTCACTTGTGTCACTTCTCGCATTTATTTAGTGTGATCTAACGTCCAAAATGAGAGAATGAGTCGAAGTCGATGACCCACCAAAATCTACGATCGCCGCGAAATCCAATATCCTTCTCCCTCTTCCTCTTCCTCTTCCCCTTTGTCAGTCAGTTTGCTTTCCTGGAAGAAGTTTTTATGAATTGTTCGCTCATGCGTTTCAAAGTTGTTACTTTCTGATTGCGGCGACAGCCCAATTGGTGGACTTGGTTTGATCCCCTCGTGGCCTCTCTACTCTCACAACCTGTTCCTCGGCAATTCAATTCCAGGTATGTGAAAGGTCATAATGTGATAAATCTATCGCTATTCTCCTTTTTCGTTCATCCTGGTTGACCATATAATTATAATCGGATTTCGGCAACGAATTAGTCGGTGCGAAATTTGTGTTATTTAATTCTCTTTATAATGAACCTCAGCGATATTTTCACTCTAATATCAATGAATGAACCGATCTTTGGGTTTGTCCGTCTTTTTCACGTCTGCATTTTTTTTACCCACTAGGCTTTTAGACTGTGAAATTGTTGAAATAATGGACAAGTTGAACCTAGCTCAACTGGGTGAGAAGCTGAAGACAAGCGGAGCTCAAATGGGTCGAATTGTTA
>JANTPZ010005475.1:0-14104 GCA_025593235.1 Vachellia pachyceras
AAACATTGGCAGAAGCTGGCGTGGACCTGTTCCTACTGTAGAGGATGAACATGAATTAATGGAGTTTTGAGTGGGTTTCCTTTCTTGCTTTTTTCTCCCCTTTGCAAAATCTGAGAGTTCAAGTACTGGTACTAGTTTTTAAATCAATATTTCCTAACCTATAGTAATAAGAATAATAAAAGCTAGGTCAAGAGTTTTAAATTCGGTGGAGGATGTGGGACTCACAAAACTAGGCTCTGAACTTACATTCAAATAGATGTGATAAATGGAGAATCTAGCCATTGTTAAACTCCGATAACTGAGATAAACACATGCTTTTTTGACTTCTGGCAGCCATTAATTCTCACTATAGAGCATGCACTGCATTTATGGCGGACGACCAGCTGCCAGGAACGGCGCCACGCACATGTCTTTTATCTACCAATATTAATTTGAATCCGATTCTACATTTCTAGTTTCTGCTATAGGTCAAGTGGTGTCCAGTTGCAGGTACTATCAGACCCTGTGAATCGACCCTTTTTCATATTTTATTGCACACGCGGAATGAGAATATATAGGAAGTATTGTAGAAGTAGAATAATGCACAATTACCCACGGGCGTTGTGGTGCAGTGGTCAGTACGACTGTCACCACTCCAGGGGTCGAGTGTTCGATCCCTGGGAGCAACGCTCGGGGGTAGAGGTAACCCACCCTTGGTGCAAAGCACCTTACAGGGGTGCGCCACGTGTATTCCTCGCTTCGGATTAGTCGGTTGCCCCGGGTTACCTGGTCCAGTTGAAAGAAGGCCAGGGACTCAGGAAAAGACGCCGGATACCGGGGGGTTCCGGGTGTGGGTCAAATGGCCCACTTGCCTGTTGTTCACAAAAAAAAAAGAATAATGCACAACTTGCGCCAGAATGGATATTGTCAATTTAATACTGCAAAATATGTAGTAGTGTGAAAACATGAGCAACGTTAGCTTCTTACTCTCTCCGCGAGTCTTCTAAAAGAAATTGTCCTAAATACAAGTCCTCGGTTGATCGTTATTCAGCTTTACTTTCAAATATCACTCCTCCTTAAGTTTCATGCAGTGACATTTAGTGCTCTTAAATAAAAGTAAATTTGTAAAGATCTTTTATTTTGAAACAAAATTAAAGAATCAACTTCCTTTCCTTAATCGTAATGAAGTGATTATATACGATTTTTTAACTAAGTACGTATATCCTTCTATTAAAAAAAATTTTATTTGAAACATTGTTAATATTAGACGTGATCACATCTTTTAATTGAAATTTTCCTTTATCAAGTCACCAAGAGTGCCATCAAGTTATTTTGGGTTTGAGATTAGTTCATTTCAAAGCTTATAGCTTAAATATTTTCCTTTCTCCCAACAGGTGCATTTTTCGAAATTTGAACTTGGGTTTATGGACAACTTATAAAATTTAACAGGTTGATGCTTTTTTTTTTATAAACCATCCGGTATTCTGGAGTATCCTGGGTTCATTGCCCGCCCTAAACTAATCCAGACCCCCCGCAAGGAGACTTTACAGTGGTAGCGAGATATCGATGGGATAACCTCTTTGAGGTTGCATTAATTATCGCGGCTGTCACTCCCCATAGTTTAAACCCTCATCCTGAGGAATGTTGATAGTAACCCTTGCCAACTTTACCAAACGCCCATTGGTTAACAGGTTGACGCTGTTTCTCTGCCTTTTGTGCGTGGGTTTGGGCTTTTTGGGCAAAAGGGTGGGTGAATGTAGTGAATCAAAATTGAAGTGGACATAGCTTCCGAGACTGGTCCCGTCTTGGTGGCTTTCGTGCTTTGTGGCGTCGATGTATGTTGGGCATTGGGATATGGGCTTGAAAACTGATGACACAAAGCACCATGCAATTCTCATACGCAGGGGGGGAAAGGAAGGGAAGGAAGGCACATGATGATCATTAACTGGGCATCCATGTTATTTTGTCCTTGTCTAGATAACATATGCAACTCCATTGGTCCTACGTGGTAGTATGTACGGGAATGAATTATCCCACTGCGATAAACTATAAGCATGCCATCGTGCTCGTCAGTAGTTGTTTCTGGCGTCTACTTCTGAAGTTCCATCATCTTGTGCATTGTTTAGCATGTAAAAAACCATTTTTTTTACAGAGGGAATAAAAGATACATCGAACTCATTTTCTTTCTGAATGCATTCCTCGTTTCTACATGAAAAGGTGATGACAGTGATTTTCTGTTTTAATTCCCAGGAAAGAGCTAGACTCCGTGGCCCATGTTCATTGTTCCATACCGCTACTGCTTTCTGGGGCAGTACTGGACCAGCATTTACTGAGGAAAAGACTGGTACCGGATTGGCAGGAACTTGTACTGCACTGGATACTGGATTCATTACCCATAATTTATGACTACCAGCATGGCTGCAACACAACGAGTCCTTCCTCAAAATATTTGGAAACAAAAAGACTACAAGAGAGAGTGAGGGAGGGTTTTTTCCCTTTAAGCAAAGTTATCATCTTGCTAAAACAATTCTATTTGTGGCAGTGGGCACCTCTCTTTCTCTTGGTAAGGAGTCTAAACCTTGGTTAATGGTGCTGTGAAAGATCAGTCTCTCCCTCGAGATCTAACTCCTGGTTTGTTCTTGAGCTGAAGTTGTGGTCTTCTTGTTCCAGGCTTTTTAATGCATCTGTGTGCGATCCTTCCTGAGGATTCGACTCAAGCAGGGCAGTCTCTGCTTGTTTACTCGCTTGAATTGAATCTTTAACAGAATGGGCCGGTGACTTCAACATCATTTATTTATTCATTTTTTCCGTCAGAACATCATTTATTTACTCCGTATCAATCACTTCAGGCTTGTCTGGAATTTCTTTAAATCATCAGTATCCATATTTTTTATAACAAGGTTATGAAAATTAAACAATATTTACATTAATTATCAATTTATCAGAAGTGCACCGATTGAACAAAGCACGGTGGCCTCCTCAAACGTGTTTTGGGCTCTTCAAACGTACGATTAACAGTTTTTTCTGTAAATTGAAATAATCTCATTCACATATTTATTTCGTAAACTGTAAAAGCACATCTTCACCGTTTTTCTAAAACTGGCACAATAATGACTGGCCATATTTGTTGTAGACAAAATAAATTGAGAAATAACTTCTCTTATGTATTCATCTAATAAGCATTAAATTTTACAGTTAGTTTGTGTAGTGGGGTAAGCACCATGCATCATATTGAAAGATAAGATTGAAATTTGATGGAAACTCATTCAATGTGCTGAGTAAGATAGAATCAACATAAAATACTGACCCTGCTTGGAAATGACGCAAGCTAAGAAAACTTCATAAAACTGTTTTCTCCGTACAATTAAAGTTTATCCCATTTTGGTCACCGATCGAGCAAATACCTTTCCCAACGTTTTCACATGGTTAGTATAGAAACAAAAACTGCCATGATTTGATCAGTTCTTAAAAGTCCACTTTATGCTTGTTTGAAAATGCATTTCCACACAAATTAAGATAAAACTACTATTATATGTCTACTTATCTTGCAATATGTAAATCGTTCTTCTAACAGATTTTTAAACGAACACTAAATAGTGGCTATTTGAAGAACGTCAAGGTCAATTAATTTTCTTTTTCTATATAGATTTTATAAGATAAAACTCCACTAACACTGAGGGTGTTTGTGTAAGCTTTTTTTTTATTTTTTAAAAGCACGTTCAACAGTATTTTTTGTAAATTAAGATAATCTTATTCACATATTTATCCCGACCCACGTGAAATCACCTTTTTACCGATTTTCAAGCGGGTTAAGTATTTACTTTAATAATTAGAATTTTGAGCTACGCGAGTGGAGAAGTGAACAAAAGAAGGTTCAAACTAACCTCGTGAAGTAACAGAGTGAACAAGTTCGCTCAACCTTTTTCTTTCTGGCCAACTAAAAAGTAACCTGCCTTGAAGTCAATCTTGTGGCCTCTGTTAACTACATCTTCCTCAACTGTGTTACTGGTTCGCTTCGCCCTCCATTCTCCCTGCGCTGTTTGTCGATCTCTTTCTCGGCCTCTGCTCATATCCTGGCTTTCGTTTTACGATCCCATTAATAAAGGATTTCGCTCCGATTTCCCTATATCTGGTTCATGCATTCTTTGCTGGTAGATTATAATCGCTGTTGAAACCTTCATTCCAGGGTTCTTCCAAAATTGTTTGCCCCCAATGGCTATCAGAGGCGTCGATTTTAAGTGGTTCGTCTCAATTCTCTCTCTCACCCGTCCCCTTGTATCTCCATTGCGATTGTATGCGCAACTTGCGCTTCAATTCTGATGTTAGCTTCGGTTTTTGTTTTTGCAGGTATGATGGGTTCTTCTTGTCGATGCTTGCTACCAGCGTGTATCCTTTTAATTTCTCCTCAAGAATTGAGGTTTTGGGTTATTTGATTGTACCACTATTCCGCATTTCGAATTCGCTTACGGCTAGGCTTCTTTGCTTCACCGCGCACTGTCTCTTTCCCTACCTCCTTCTCATACAGAAGATTATCATTCTATTTGTTTTCTTAATTCATATGACTTTTAGAGTGATTGTCGCGATTAATTGGAAGCGGTATCATGCCTGTACACACCCATTGCACATATGGATTGTGGTGAGTTCCTCCATCATGCTATGCTGTTCGGCTTTCTATTCAAAGTTTATGGAAGTTTTGTCATAATGATGCCGTGCTGCCTATTTCATTGTTCAGGTTGACTACTCCACTGTGTTTATCTTTCGGTTGATGATGTTTGTTGATAATGGACTTTCTGCTGGAATGGGTTTGTAAGGCCTTCCATCTACAAATTTTGCGCTGCCTATATGATAAACGTTCATGTTGTATTTTTCTGAACACTTACTCGAAGTTGAAATGCTGAATGAGCGGAATTTACTCTGGGCTTATGCATCAATGAAGGAAACCCTGATAAAAACAGTATGAAAGACAAAGCGTGGAAATTCAGGATCATTTCTTCCTTGTGATCCTGTTAATTGAAAATTAGCCAAATGCGAACGTGCAAAAAATCTGTATTTTATGATTAGGAATGTTATGCACAAGAACAAGGTGATCATGGCATCATCAACTAAAAGCATGCTGATATTGATGTAGAAGTTAATCTACATGACACTTACGCAACTTTGTTTGAAATGATATGGATTATAATGGCACCACTTGGTTATAAAAGTGTAGAGAAGTTGATGTGATAGCCTAGTCATCTACTTGAATGTTCAATGCAGGCATGCCTGGAATGTGTGGTGTGGAGTGAGATAAACGTCTGCTAGGTAAGAAAAGAAGGGGTTTAATTGAGATTTGTGGAAAATTGAATATGGCCATGAGATCTTTAGAAAAGATCTTTAGAATGCGGAATTATGGAATATAATGATCGCAGGGTTCAATTTGTACGTGGCTTACTGCTACATGTAAATCATTTAAATGTAAAAGTCATTCATGGTCTCATTCTGTCATGGCTGACTTCTAGGATTTCAGTATGCAATACAATCTGCTGAAGTATTTCTGGATCATTAATATGTAGTCTAGCAAAATGAAGTTCTATGATGTTATGACAGGTCAAATCCAGGTGCTGATTAAGTGTTGCATTCATTTTCCAAATTTTCTGCTATTCTTGTAGAGACTTTGGGTGGCAGCAGAGATATGCTCGCTTCTGTGGAAGAGTAGCGGTCCTTTCAATCCTTGCTTTGCTTCTATATCCATTTCTTTGGGCTTGGACTATCATTGGTACCTTTTGGTTCACTAGTGCCAGGAACTGTGTATGTATCATTTTAATTCAAACCTCTGCCATTTTTTGTAGAAAAGCTTAAGGCACATAATGCAAATATTTATCTGCAGTTGCCTGAAGAGGGTCAGAAATGGGGCTTCCTCATTTGGTTACTTTTCAGCTACTGTGGGCTGCTTTGCGTTGCTTGCATGTCATTACGCAAGGTTAGTGGTGCTCTACTATTACCCGTTGGATGTAAATGGATCTAGTTCCATGAGCAAATTTTATTTTGATTCTGCATGTTATGCATTGCTTACTTCCAGCGGACTTTCTGCTGCCTGTTCCTGCAAACTGTTATACATCTTTGTTGTCTGTTGGCTGCTATTGAGGTATATTCTTTTTATCTTGCTGATCTTGTTCAACTTTTTTGTTGCAGTGGTTGACCCGAAGACAAGCACATTTATTACGGGCCCAGCAGGGTATTCCCGTGTCTGAATATGGAGTAAGCCTTACCTATGTTTTATGTGGTTTTATTAGTTTCATATCTCTTGGAAACTCCATATCGCTCACTGCATGAAGCTCCTCATATTGGAGCATTTCTTACTTAGTCTTCTACGGCATGGAAAGGAATTTCACCCTTTCTCATTGTTGGTTGTCGGGAACCTCATCATTGTCAGCATTTCATGAATTCAATTATACTGGTAACTGTGCTGGTTTTAATGCATCTTGTGATGCTTGTGTTACTAAGAGAAGCATTTCATCGTCATCGTCATGAATCTTATGGACCATACATTGTTGCTTGGTCTCACTTCTGGCTTCTCTCTGGAGGCAACAAGATTAGTGCTGTTCCCTCTTTGTTTTATGGATGTTTCGTATACAGCATGTATTGGAGTATGGCTATAATTGTGTTCTTGGGCTTTGTAATCTAATCATTACAATTACTTTTCCCTCCTCTCTCTAGGTTCTGGTGGACATGATCCGAGTGCCTGATTGGGCATTTGAAGCTGCCGGTCAGGAAACAAGAGGTATGGGCCAAGATGCTGGTGCATATCATCCTGGACTTTACCTAACCCCAGCTCAGGTAATTTTTGCTGATATTTCAAAAACATCTTATTTTATATTCAAAACTTGTGTAAAGCAGTGGGATGTTACTTTGCTCTAAACACGGTGAACTTCTTGACAAATGATCATTAATATATTCCACTGCTCAAATTTTCTTCATGAAATTGTCATACTTTGATCTTTGCTACTTTGCTGTTTATTGGCAACATGATGGTGAATGATCACGCTGTGTCATATTTGTAAATCGTATTTAAACTTACATTTAGTGGATTTATTGACTTTCACAACTGATAGTTTGAGTTCTTTTACGGGTTTGGTGCAGAGAGAAGCAGTTGAAGCTTTAATTCAGGAACTCCCAAAGTTCAGGTTGAAGGCTGTTCCAACTGACTGTAGTGAATGCCCCATATGCTTGGAAGAATTCCACGAGGGGAATGAGGTATGCTTTTCACTATTCTAAGGGTCTAAGCATAAATGATGCCTTATGTTGTTTATTACTCGGAAACATGTTCTTTAATCAATTCCTTGAATGGCTGATGGACCCTTTTGTACCAACTGAGAATGTGTATATGTATATGGCCATATAGGGCAATATGAAACAATTTAAATTTCAAATTTCTTTTGAAGCGATTTATATTTTCCTGTTCATCTGGATTTTTATTTTCTGTGTACTTCTAATTCTTGGAGCCACATGAGAAAGTTGAAATGCAATAGTTTTATAATAAATAAAGTTTTCAACTTGATGCAGGTCCGCGGCCTGCCTTGCGCTCATAATTTTCACGTTGAATGCATTGATGAGTGGCTTCGCCTTAATGTAAAATGTCCTCGGTGCCGCTGTTCAGTATTTCCGAATCTTGACCTTAGTGCTCTATCCAATCTCCGTCCTGAGTCAGACCGATCTTCTGCCAGTGTTTTGATGACAACAAGATATGTGAGAGGTCAACCTTCTAGTCAGAGTTATTTGTTGAGATTACAGGGTCTTCTCCGCCCAGTTCGTTCAGAAATTGCTGGGCTAGGTGATGAGGTGGGTAATACTTTGGAAAATGCAGAGAATGGTAGCGTGCCTGAAGTGACACGACATGCATCAATTAGAGACCAAGGCCCTTCAGTCGAGCGCATGCCTGCCAGTCTCTCCTCTTCCCATAACTAGAACGACTTCTTCATCACCAATGTCATACCTTGAATCCATTCTGAGGAATTGAAGTCGAGTATCCATATCTGGCCATTTTATGAATCTATATAAAATGGTACATACATTCTAACAAAAAAATTTTCGCTTCTCATCCATGATGAAATGGATCTGATCATCTTCCCTTTCGGGGGGCTGTGAAGTGACAGAACCTGAAAATATCAACCCACCGGACCCAGGAAAAAGGGGGGTGGGGCGGGGAAGAAATCCTGGCCGCCTTTGGCACATGCTTCCTCTCTTAGCTAACATAGAGTGGAGATGCAAACGTGTAATGGTCTTTTTGTTCAGGTAAATGTAAAGAGTTAAAAATTCTCATAATTGTAAGTTGAAATCAGTCAATTTTGCTCCCCTCCTAATACATTCTTTTCACTTCAGGCTGCAAGTGATTTTTTTTTTTCCGTTTTTGCCAACTGATTCTTGGTAGATCAGGAGGTTGAAATTTTGCCTGAAAGGCTTGGCAGGAATGAAATTTGGCAACCAATTGGACCTTTTAAATTCATATGATTGGGTCACGGTCACCAGTGGTAATACATTACTGGCATCTAGAAAATTGGTGTCTAGGGTTCTGGAGGTTTTAATGTTTTATGCTGTATTTGTTTTTTTTTATACAAGAATTTTTGGAAAGGGGTTGGGCTCACCCACGATCCAAGGGCAGTGCACCTAACTCATGATCCACTGGGGTCTGTCCCTGTGGGCACGGGAGCATGACAAGCAAGCCCTTTTCTATCTGGCCACACAGGTAGTATCTCCCAGCTTCACTTAGCTACGGAGATGCCTTCCCAAGCGCCGCGACTGGAGCCACAACAAAGTGACACTTCCAGGATCGAACCCTCTCCCTTTTGGATGAGAGTGCTGGCCCAATCCTTTGTCAGTTGAACCCACGGACGATGGGTTATGCTGCATTTGTTACGACCCCAATTGTATGTTTGTTTGACCCGAGAAGCTTCATTATCCGGAAGTGATGCCATCGAAGGTACCCAACAGCCCATTTAGGGGCTATAAACTGTCCAAATGGAATTTCGATTTTGGCCCATGCAAGTGAATGTGGCCTAAAAACCACCCAGCGTCTGCTTCAGGCGTGTTCCGATTATGACTGCAAGGGTCTCCCACTTGATTCATTTTGCAAAGTCGAATCAGATTTGGCCACTTGGGTTTGGCAGCCAACCCACTAGAGGCTTGAGGAATGGAACATGCACGCGTGGCACCTATCCTTTTATTTCACATTTTCATGATGTTTTAACGAATTTTTTTTATTACTTGTGGATGCTGTTGTGCTCAAATTAGACATATTTGGTTATTTCTTTTTATTTTAAATCGAACAATAGTATTATCCATTTATTTTAGGCATAATCTTTAATTTCGACTGATATTGAAAATAAAATGCATAATCTCTTTTTTATTTTAAAATATTTTAATCTCGCTTTGTCAAAGTTAATTGATAAATACACTTTTTGTAGGAAAAATGGGTGAAAAATTTAATCTTGGCACCGTAAACTTTTTAAATGGCGAGAACTATTCTATAATTTGGAAATCAGATAAAAAACAATAACTTATGAGAATTAAAAATTAAATAACAACAAATTATTATGAATTGTATGGATTGATTTTTTTTTTAAAAACACCCCCTTCTTCTATTCTCATTTCATCCTTTTTAATTTACTCTTTAACAAAAACCAATCAATTTTTCAGGAAAGAAAACAATTTTTCTTCATCATTTAAAGAGAATTAAACTGCCGACAAAGGACCAACTCAATCAATAAAATTAAAAAGTAAAAACAAAAAAATAATTCAATCTTAAAATGCATTCTGAGTACTGCTATGCTAGCAGTTTTATTTATTAATCGAATCGATTACTAATAATTTTTGGCACCCACCATGCGGTTTTTATCATTCAGCTCATACCAGTACGATATTTCTCATCTTTTCCCGCAAAATGACATGTCAAGACAAAGTCTATCTCTATACGCTTAGTAGCTGGTTGCTGTTACAGCTGAGGGTCCAATTCACAGGGCAGCTTCCCCAGAAAATTGAACCTTTGCAATAAAATTGAAGCCTTGTCTGAAAATAATCGGCGATAGAGTCATGGCGGTGCCGGTGGCGAACACATGGAGAGTGGGACAGGCTCTCTCCAGCTCACAGCCAAGACCCTTCTCTGTTTCCGATGTCTATCCAAATCCAAAGAAATTAGTCAGCGTCAGTTTCGTTCTTGGTTGGGGCTCTGCTGTCCAAAGCAGGCCATCGATATTCTCCCGTCGGAAGCGCAAGAATTCAGACTTCTGTTGCCGTTGTACGGCCACCACCCATAACAGCGGCAGCAGCAACGACAATGGTAATGGCTCGTCATCTTTGGATTGGGATTGGAATCGATGGAGCCGCTATTTCTCTGAAATTGAGCAGGCCGAGAACTTTGCCTCTGTTCTTAAGGTACACCTTTGGAATACTCATCGTGATTCACTTTACTCTTTAATTTCTTCAGCTTCCATTTTCTCTTCTTTTCTCTTAGTTTTTTCCCTTCCGTGTTTGTGTTTTTTTTATTTCTAATTGCCTTTCCACCCTTGCTTTATAGAATCAGTACACGTTATTTTCTCAGTTCTTCAGCCTATCTGACTGGTCATTGAATCTATATGAACGAAAAGCTAAGAGCGCGTTTTATTTTTACACACTATAGCTAAGAGCACTTTTAGTTGTGAACATTTTCGAAATTCTTCCCTATTTAGCGAAATTGTCTCAACAAAACACGTTTCCAGGTTCTTCAAAATATTATTTCTTCATTGAAGCTATGGAGGACATAAAAACATTTATTTTGTTGTGTTATTTGAGCGGAATTATAACAAAGAACGACTGATGTTCTGCTTGTGAGGAATAGATTATCATAGCAAATTTGGGGCAACATTCCAAAGTTAATTTACTGGTGCTTAGCTATATGCAATCGTTCTATGCTTTTCAGTTTCAACTTGAAGAGGCGATTGAAAAGGAAGATTTTCATGAAGCGGCAAAATTGAAAAGGGCTTTATCAGAAGCAACATCAATGGATAGTGTTACTGAGATCATGTCTCAGTTGAAGGCAAGATCACATTTTAATTAGTTAGAGTCTCCAGAGACTCAACCTTTGACCATTATGAATATTGTATGGTCAATAATCTTCGTCTGTGAAAACATCTAATTCTCTTTATTGCAGAGTGCTATTGATGAAGAGCGATACCATGAGGCTTCAAAATTATCTAGACATACTGGAAGTGGACTGGTATCTTTCTCAGTTGCTACTTCTACCATCCGCCATTCTACAGCATTTTTCTTTTATTTTTTTTATGATTTATTCCCAAGAACGTTGGTGGTCTTTAACTGAAAAATGTAATTTTGTTCCCCTAATGTAATTATCTCTGCTTGCGGAAAGCTGTAAATTTTGCCCTAGGTAAAAGCAGGAGTAATATCCTAATATTAGAGATATTTGTCTTATTTCTGTTAGAAGAATTGGCGTAAGAGTGAAAATGAGATGGCTTGAACTTGGAATCATTATAATTTGGAAGCGTTTGATTGGGATATGTTGCATGGTAGGAGGGAGTCAACTTTACTGCTCTTCAGATTACGAAGCTTAAAAAATGAAACAGTGCCGTATTGGAAAAACAGGCCTTTGTTATTAGAGCTATGCCACAATCTGGGAGGAACCAATGCCTATCTGGAAGGATGGCCTGTAAATAGTAGTACAAGAGCATTGGTGATTGGGAGAAATAATATTATGGTCTTAACAGAAGCTTTTCTAACACATGCGATTGCGAATTACTGTCTCAATGTCCATTAATAATTCTTGCCATTATGGGCAGGTGGGTTGGTGGGTAGGCTACACCAAAGATTCAGATGACCCCTTTGGCAGAATTATACGTATCAGTCCTAGTATGGGTAGATTTGTTGGCAAGAGTTACAGTCCACGGTACAATCTTTCTCGTTTCCACTTTGCCCTTCATTAATTTTTCAGCACTGCTTACTTTTGTTGGTTACAGACAGCTGGTCACCGGTTCTCCTGGGACTCCAATTTTTGAAATTTATGTGGTAAAAAACACTGATGACTCATATCATATGCAGGTAAAATTCACATTGTTCAACTAGTTTTTTTTAGGCCAATAAATGACGCATTCTTTATATATTCTATAAAATACCACAAACATGTGTTACTAAGATGGTCATGAAAAAAGTCTGCAAGTCGAATATTTTTTGATCTAACCTACTATATGTTTGCTTGTTGGTCTTTGACTACTCATGCAATGTGCACAATGGGAAAATAATCCTCCTAATGAAAATTTGTGTTTGAAGGAGTTTTTTATGGTCTTAGTTGATACCAAACTGCAAGCAAAATCTTGCTTTTCCATGGGTGCAGATTTATTGGGATTCTACTGCATCTCATGTGTTTTGACAGGTGGTGTACTTGCGACGAGCTAAAGGAAATTCAATGAGTAACTCTCCATCTGAGCCTGCTAAAAGCCCATCCAAACCTGAAGTTGAGAATGTTCCTTCAGTTGAAGCGCAGGAACATGAAGAGAAGGTTGAGAGAATTGACGAGAAAAGCAGCAGTATTGAGGGAGCAACTGAGGAGGGCATTAAAAATGTGATTAATTTTCTCAAAGAAAAAATTCCAGGATTGAAAGTCAAAGTCATGAACATTAATGTTGAAGAGGAAGGGACTGAGGATAATGATCCTGTGAAACAATTGATGGAGGAAGAGAAAAATAAAGCTAACATCGATGAGGATTCTGAAGAGGAAGTTAATAATCTGGATGAACCTGATGAGGTCACTTTACAAGGAGATAGTGATGTCTCTGGAGATGAAAAGGATTTGGATATGAAGCTTTTTATTGGTGGGGTTGTGCACAATGATGAAGAAGCTCCTGCCAAAGATGAATTTATGCGTCTTCCAGCTGAAATAAAAGATTCAGAAAGAGATACTTTTGTCTTGCATATCCCTAGAAGAAATCTGGATTATGATATTAGAGAAACTAAAGTATCCAATGTCAAAGTGGCAGCTCTGGCAACACAAGGAGTCTCTGAGCTTATGCCTCTTGATGTTGCCAAGGCATTTTGGAGTTCTGACAAAGTCTCTGCCAAGGTGAGATGAAATATATTAAATCATTGTTAAAAAAATTTATTACTTTTTTCTGGTAAGTTATATACTAAGTAAGAAATATCTATTATGATAATTATAATTATGATATATATATTTTTTGGTAAGAACATGAAGCTTTTCATCATGATAAGAACATGAATTTTCTTACCAAAATATTCATATACTATTAATAGACATGTCTAGAATGAATGATGCTTCACCTTGATAAAGGCAGAACCTGTGGATAATCATGTTATGAAGTCATAGTTTTTTTCTAAATACTTTGACAAAACTCGGTTATCTTTGCCATTGCATATGTTCTAAGTAATCTGTTGTCAAACAAAACGACTGAGTAGTAAAATCATGGAATCTAGTCATGTGTATATGCATACAAAATTACCTTTAAAATATGAGATTAGATTGTGCATACAAAATCATGGAAGTAACTATGCTTTCCTTGCTGATAACCTTAAAATGTTTTACTTGAGTTAGGTGTCCCAAAGTGTACGTGAAATTGTCAAACTTGCAATTAATCAAGCACAGAAAAGAAGCAGATTATCTGAATACACGTCTTTCAGTCGGATTGTTACTTCCCAAGGGGATTTAGATCCTTTTGATGGTGAGACTGCTTATACTTTTGTTTTGATTATTTTCTTTGCAAGATGAGCTGAGAATGGCTAAGAGAATGAAATACAAATCTGCTGGTTGGCATGTAGGACTCTGTTGGTGCATTTGGCCCTTACGGCACTGAAGTGGTGCAATTGCGGCGCAAGTTTGGACACTGGAGTGATCTGGGCAAGGAAAACAATTCCTCAGATGTGGAGTTCTTTGAATATGTAGAGGCTGTAAAGTTGACTGGGGATCTTAATGTTCCTGCTGGCCAGGTTTTTGCAGTTTGAATCTCTTGATTCTTGTCATATTATATTCTCATATAATGTTTAAACATATTGATAAAATTAAAATTTGATTCTTTGGCATTTAGGTGACATTTCGTGCTAAAATTGGGAGAGGCAATCGCAACACCAACCATGGGATGTATCCAGATGA
>JANTPZ010005476.1:0-16174 GCA_025593235.1 Vachellia pachyceras
CCCGATTTCATCCGGGAAACTATGTTGGAATTGGGAAGGATCATACTCTTTTTGCTTTGAAAGAAGGTTGGGTGAAATTTGAAAGAAACAAAAAGACTGGACGCAAGTGGGTGCATGTTGAGCCCAAGGAAGGTCATGTCCTCCACCCTGTGTACGCAGATGTGGCTGCCACTGAGCCAAATGTGGCTGCTTGAGTCTGATGCACCAAATCATGCTAATGACAATTAATTCAGGTTACTTCTAAAAGCTTATGAGAACTTCTCATATGTTCTTTGGGAAACTTGGATGTAGTGTTCTTTTAGTGTGTTTCTTATCAGGTCTTTAGGTAAATTATTATGGATGGGGTAATTCTTTTGGAATGAGTCAATTATTAACTGTTGATTAGAGAAAGGTGTCTGCATGCTGTGGTTTTATCCTCTCACCATGAACTGTTCTGTTTTAGCATTTGTGGGATGGTACTGAAACATTTCCGATTGTGCGTCAATATTCAAATAATTTTGCATGCAGTTAAACAACCGTTTTGAAAATAAATACAAGAGGATGACAGAGTTTTGAATACTTTTGGTGGTGGGTAAAATTATCAGTGAGAAGAATCTAAATCAGAGTACTTTTATTTTTTTGCGTATTTTTGATATATTTCAAACTATTTTAGGAAGTAATTCAAATCGGCTTTTTAGCAAATGAACTTAAAAAGTATCAATAGATTTTCTGAAGTAATCGACAATGCACAGGTAGCTTTTGATACTTGAAAGTTCCCCAAAAGAACCAAAACCTGGAACCAAATATGTCATTCATCATGTTTGGATTTCTCAGCTTCCAACGATTTTTACCATTGATGCTTTCCAATGGGATGTGGGAACGCGTCTTATATTTATGTTAATCACGATACCTTTTAATTGCCATCTTAGAGTTTTATTTGTCTATGTTAACAATTTACTTGGTTAGAAGAAATAATATACTTTGTAATATTATATAGAAGAAATCAATTAACGCTAGTGTATCAATCCACTTTTCTTTCCCTGTTTGAATGGCTTTTTTCATTATAAAATAGTTTCCCACAAAATCAAATAATATATTATAGCTTGTTTGCTTTAATGAATCTTAGGGAATATAATGAAATGTAATAGGATGAAATGACGTTTGTATGATTTTGTTTGGTTTACTGCTAAGGAAAGATGATGTATAAACATGAAACTGTTTAGTTAGATTATAAAGAATATAAAAATAGGTGTGAATAATATGTTAATAGATAAAATTACCCTTCTCCTTGTGTATACACAGTTACACACATGATGAATTAAAATTGTATATTTTTTGTTAAATTACATAACTATATTATCACAACCAGCATAATTTATATACAAATAATGCTAATAAGCTAAATACAAATTTACTCATGGGAACCAATATATCATATTTTTAAAACGTGAGTATTCATACATATAAAGTGACTTCGTTTTTAAATTACAAAAATGATATTATCTATTTATTCCATTAGTTTTTTATCTTTATGTTTCAAATAACATTACTAATTGAATTAAAGTATAACAAAATTTTTATTAATTGAATTGTATCTAAATTTGATAATTATAGACAATTCTATGACAAGTATAATTTTTATATAATTTGAAATTGAGCCAATTTAGATATTAATATGTGTATAGTGAGCAATGATGAAGAAAATGGTAGCATTTTTGTAGGGTTTGTGTTTCATGTAAGCCATTTTAGTCAATTTTAGAATTTATAATAGTAATTATACCTTTCAGCTAAGTTATAAAAGGTTTGCATTTGTATTAATTAGTTCTAACAGTGTAATTAGTATGCATCTATTTGATATAATTAGAATTACAAAATGTGATTCCTTTTACATTACAAAAGCCAAACTAAACAATGTAATCAGCCCATTATACATCGGGATTACCTGTAATTTGTTTTCCTTGAATCGAACTAAACGAGCTATTAAGGTTCTAATTAAGTATATAACTAATAATACCTCCAATTCTAAATATAGAAGTTGAATGAGGAGTTCATTTTAGTCCTAAATTTAAGATTTCATCAATTAACTTTACCCCCTAAATTTATAATTTTCCCTCAAATATCTTTATTAATTACAAATATTAAGGGTTTTTTTTATGAAAATAACAACACATACGATTGAAACAGGTATTTTAAAGACACAAATATATATTTGTTAAATTATTAACTTAACTAATTTATTTACTTGAAGGTAGTACAGCAATAACAAGGGTACCATACTATCATTAACTATTGGATTATATATTTATTGTATTCTTAGGCTTAAAAAGCGTATTACTGTTGTCAATTTTTTAATTTTAGTAAGTGCTCGCATGTGTGTGCAAACCAACATTTCAACCGTTGAGATTTGCTCTTTTGTAAAACTACTATCAAAAGATTAAATTATAAACAGAAACATAATTAATTAAATTTAAATTGCCAAATTTTGGTATGAATAATTTAATATTGTAAATAAAGAAAATAAAAAATACTTTGTATAAAATCATGGGTCCGTTTGGAAACGCTGTAGAGAAGTACTTTTATACAAGTCGAAGTAAATATGTAAAGAAAATTATCTCATTTTACTGAAAAAGACTGTTGAACGTGCTTTTGGGTATCCTCAACAATTTATCAAACAAACTGCATTTCTAAATCACTCAGATCAAATGATTAGAAAGTGAAAGAGAGAAGATGATGAGAAGGAAAAATGAGAGATTCTTCAACCGTGTGAAATCAAATATCATCCTCCTGATCAAGCCAGGGGAAGATAAATAAAGGGATAATTTTTGTTAATGTAAGAGTTAATTGATTTTTTTAAGAGATTAAAGAAATAAATTAACTAATTTATCTGTTATTTTTTTAAATTAATTTACTTAATTTATAAACTGATATATTATCCAACAATATATATAAATATTTTAGAATATATATTATACTTAAATTTTTTTATCATTTAAAAGAAAGTTAACTGACTATGTGAATGCTTAATAGGTATATGTCTTTGTCATATTTCTGAACCTTGGACTTGGACTTAGACTTCCACTTCCAAGTCCCAATGTTCCTAGTCCAGTCATCCCTGGCTGCGCCAGTTGGCACGTGACCTAATATGACATATGAGACTTCATTCATTGAACCCAATCATTGTAGCTACATACTACTTATATTATTACATAAATTAATTACATGACTAATTCACAGACTCTATATCTCTTAATATAATATAAGAATTAATTAATTTATTTTATGAATATTAAAAAAGATAAATACATTATTTAAAAGTATTCATTTATTTATTAATATATTACATGTCAATTTATAATTCAGATAACAAATTAGTTTAAAAAAATTATAAATATAAATATTTTAAAGATATATATTTAACTTCCTTAATTTTTTTAAAGAAATCTAGTAGTTTAACCTAGTAGTTAAATTAGTTATCTATAATAAATATAAGTGAGAAGTTTTAATTCATGCAAATTAAATTTTCATCCTTTAGTATGTGCAATGAGTGTGTGACAAAGTAGATTGAATTAACATCTCATCTACATCGTTGTTCCACAAAAGAAAACTGTAAACTTAATTACGGGTCTCATAAGAATCTATCAATGGCGTCTTCTGTAACCTTCGCGTCACCTTCCCTTCCCGCCATCACCTTTTGACTAACAGCCCCTTTGTCGCTTTCACTATCCTCTCTATATAAACTCTTTATCGCGGTCCTTTCTTATTATCCATCAAATCCGTTCTACGAACAATCAAAATTAAAACTTTTTTTGTCTGGGAAATTATCACTTTTTGATCCTCTGATATACAACACACTGTGGAGATGCTTGGGGTTAATAAGAACCCAGCGACAATGATGAAGTTGAGAAGACAACAGAAGAGAAGCGACGGCGTTTTGAAGAATAAGAAGAAGAAGGAGAAGGAGGACATAAAGGTGACTTACATATCGAGTCCCATGAAGGTGAAGACGAGTGCTTCTAACTTCAGAGCTCTTGTTCAGGAGCTTACTGGGCAGGATTCCGATGTTGCAGACAAGTTTCTGAATAACCAGGAATCTGTATCAGAAGATCATGATGATGATGAGAAAGACGAAGCCGCCATGGCCGCTGGAGCTTCAAGTGCTAACAATAATGGTGATGATTACGTCGATCAGCACGAAGTAGAGGATCAGGGCTTATACTTGCCCAAGCTTGAAGATTCTTCTTCTTCTTGGTTGGATCTGTTATGTGAAGATCATTGCAGTGGCTTTCAGTATTCAAGGCCCTTATTTGAGTCATTCAACCAACAATTAGTACATCAAGTTTGATGATTTGGTTGAGACTTGATCTTTGTAAATTATTCTCCTCCGGAGCTTATGTATGGGTTTGATAAATGATAAGTTGAGATTAATGAAATTAAATAAGCTAATTATTTGTAACATATGATTGTTAATTTTTTAAAATACATTTTCAATAATGTGCTTTAGAAACTACTCTTGTTGAACAAAAACCTCATTCAACATATACAATAATTAATAGGGATAATTTGATAAGAAATTATAAATTTAAGAGATAACTTAAATTAATATATTTTTTAAACTTCATGGCAGAAAAAAAGTGAAATGAGGCATCTGAGCTTGCATTCTCTTCGTTTGGTGAGATGAGTTTAGATTTTACATGTTTAGGAAGTATCTAATTATTTCATATGATCTTTCCCTTGTTAGTAGAAATTAAAATTTTAGATATATTTGCTAAAGATTTATCTAGAAATTCTGTATATCATAATAATAATACACATTTGCCTATAAAATTTATTCCTTTTACTGCTTTAGGAGATATTTGTCTTTATGAACATAAGCAACTTAATTGGAATAGTGGACATATGCTTGCAGAAATAGGAGAATTACCCTTGAAAAGACTTTTCGACATTTTAGGATATATAAATATTGTTTCAAAAAAAAAGATAAAGAAGCTGAATTTAATAAAATAAATCTAGAAGATCAATTCCAATTAAGACCTTATTTAGACATACCACGAAGTATAAATCCTTTTATTTCTTATCGTGAACCTATACATAGTAAAATTCAATACATTTTAAATGATCTAGAAAAATTTAAATAAAAATTTGTATCATTAGACCAAAAGATAAATAAAATATGAGCAACTTAAAGAATTTTATCATGTTTAGTAAGATGATAGAATTCTTTAACTTACTCATATTTATGATAGGAGGAAGTATTTTGATTATAATTGCTATCCGCAGTTAGCTTTTTCTATAGATTTATAATTAAGCTCTTATTTAATTACAATTTTTAATTCATCCAAGGGTGTTAATTTTTTAATTTTTAAAAGATAAAAGTAGATTATTATATACATTATATTTAGGTAAAATTTGAGATTTTAGCTTATTCAAAATTTTAGAAGGGAGTAAAATGATACCGCTATATTGAAAAATGGAATGAAATAGGTGTTAATTTTGCATGTTAGGATATGAAGAAATTGAAGAATATTAGAAGAAATTGATTCACTATATATTTAATTAAAGAAAATACCCCTAAACAGTTGTCCTTTCCCTCCATGTACCCATTCAATATGTTAATGGTTTAATTTTAAAGGCACCTTGCCCTCTCATCACGAGGATAACGGGAAAAACTATAACATAGATAATAATATGTCGAGCCGGTAATGAATCGGTTAACATTTCATAAGATCGTGAGTTCAAATCCCTCCGCAAATATAAAGATTTTGTTAGTTAGTAATATGTAGATACCTCTGTAAACGTTCTCTAAATTTAGAGACGTATCTTAACATTCTGACGAGTTTTATTGTAAAAAAAAAACATAACATAACGGAAAAAAGAAGGTCTCAATCCGATCATGAGTCTCTAACACATCTTGGACAAATAGGCCATGACAGGATAATTTCCAATGGCCCATCTTAATCCCAACAAAAATCCTTTTTCCACATTTTTTCTACCCATTCCTATTTTGAGAATTTTCAATTACTTTTTGGCCATCAATGTAAGTATAATATGTGTTTTTCCCAATCAAAAGTGAATACAATATTAGGTTAAATTGCTTCAAACATCATAGATGAAATACTTTTTAGATACATTTAATATTTTGAAGTATTTTTCTTGATGTGTCTAACATTCCAAATTATTTTAAAGTATTTTTTTAGGTGTGTTCAATGCCTTAAATTGTTGTTTGGGTGCATTATAAAATACTTTAGGATATTATATGCATATAAAAATGCTATCCACCTTTTACCCATATAATGTGCCTGTTTGGGAACACGGTAAAGAAATACTTTTATGTAAGTCGAAGTAAATATATGAAGAAAATTATCTTATTTTATGAAAAAGCACTGCTAAACATGAGTTTAGGCCCTGTAAACATTGAATCAAACAGGCATAATATTTCTTTGTCAAAAAAGTGAATATAATTAATTATGCTTATAAATATCTCTCACTTCATCGATTATTGGAGCAAGTCATTAAATTGTTTTATAATGTGTGAAAAAAAAATCTAATTATGCAGGAAAAGGAAAATAATTATTTCTTTTGATAATTGAAAATAACGATAATTAATTTTTGCAAGCCGAAAGTGAGAATTTTGGCTAGAAATCTATTGGTAGCATTGTTCCAACGTCAGTCTGACTCACAAACAGAAAATCAGGAAATTTGGCAAACAAAAGAAAGGAAAAATTAATTCATAAATTCACATCACTTATTTTAAATTAAGTTTATTATGCAGTAGTTTTTTCACCATGTCTTTATACGTTTAATTGGTTTTTAATTACATATGTATTATTTTGGGATCTGCATCTCTCAAAATAGCATCTTTCTCATTTTCCTTTTAAATCATTTTCCATTATTAGATAATAAAATAGATTGTTGATATGCAATATTATATAAATAAATATTTTTTTACGACAGCTGTGAATTTTCCAAATTAATTTTAGCCGTTTAAATATGTTTTGTTTTATATTTTATTAAATCTGAGCAAATTTATTTTTTGATCTAAGCTGGAGTGGAAAATGAGAAAAGGGATGATAGAGGGTCTAAATCTATTATTTGTTTTTTTAACAATTTCCTTATAATTGCACCATATTTTAAAGTTATACCAGACTCCGTTTGAGAGAATGGTAGAGAAGTATTTTTACAGTTTATAAGGTAAATATATGAAAGAGATTATCTTAATTTACAAAAAATACTGTTAAATGTATGTTTAGGGAGTCTAAATTCCTGACGTTCGCAGAATAGGACTAAAAACCTGCTTAAAATGGAGTATTGTTTTTTTAAAGATGGAAAAATATGCTTTAAAGGATTAATTAAAAATTTAAAAACCAAACAACGCTGAAAAATAGAATTCATGTCAAAGCAGTAAAGCAGTATGCATTAAGAAAAACGAATTAAGTTGATAAAAAGGGAACGTAATTAGACAACGCTTAGTCCACGGAAAGTTGGAAGATCTCTGCAGGAAGATGTCCAGAGACTTGAGACTGGAATGATCTATAAGTAACTCTCTTCTCTCCCCTCTCTCCCTTTTTCTTCGTTTTAATTCTTCTAATCACAAAAATTATAAGCATAGTAATCGTCATCATTGCCATCATCTTTTGCATCAGAATTACTAGGTGGTTTTTTTTTTGTTTTTCTTCATTTTCTGCTCTGCTATTTGTATAACCAACCCGTTCATGATGATTTTGATCTTCTCTAGCTTGGATTTGGTTCCTTTTTTTTTTCCGGGCGTCTCCATGTGATTGGGTTAGTGTCTGTGTAGTCAATTTATGTCAAAGTGCTTTGACCTTCGAAGTTTCGTGTTTTTGCGAGTTTGGCTGCTGGGTTCACTTGGATGTGGCCTTGGCGATTTCGCTGCATAATCTTTTGTATTTTCTTTACATAAGCTGCCTTGCAATAAGGTTTTCGTATCAGTTTTTATCTCTGGGACTATGCGTCTTCTCTGATTTGATTTCTGTTCTTGCTTTACATTTTTCTGAAATCTTGTCGACGTCAAATTTGCCGAACAACCGTGCGGGAATAAGCATATGAAGATTGGTCGCTTTCTGCTTTAGCAATTTATGCATTGCTCAAGAGCAGTGTTGTGCTGTGTCTGTATATGAAGCTATTTTGCTTTCTTTTTTGGCTGAACTTGCAATGTTTGTTGAAATTTTACCTCTGCTAAAGCAAATATCGTGATAGAGTTTGTGAATTGATTTGGACGAGGGCTTGCGTTTCCTCATTGATTAGGCAACAGGCGAGTTAAGAATACGTTGGTGATGATATATGGGCAGTGTAACCGGGGTTGGTTTTGAAGATGAGAAGGGTCTGGTGAGAAGGATGCCGAGCTTCAATTCTCAATTATCCATATCCAATGCACGGTATATTTCTGGTTTCCAGCATTTTTTGGTGAGTGTCTTCTCTGCTTCATATTTGTAGTTATTTATTAAATTATTCAATGTTGTTCACTGCATTAATGGAATGCCTAGAACGCTGCTGATATTCATGGTTGCTTTGGTCTTTCTAATTTGGAGTAGAAAACAGTTCGATGGTGTTACTCTTGAAGTTTATGATCTGACATCTTGGTCATTAATCAATATTTATTACACGGCTGTAGTTTTTTGAACCAGAAATTGAATAATTATGGGACATTTATGCACTTGGTTTAGTGATATATGTGCTATAATAATTAAATTGCTCATGCTAAAATTTAGATGATTTATGTTTTAACATGCTGTCTGAAAAGGAACAGACTTATTACTTTTGTTGACCTAAATCTGACGATCTGTTTTTCACATTTCAGCTATACTGAGGGAGGCACCATTGATTCTTTTTGCTTGCCTGACTTTGTAGTATTTGATCAATCAATTGGACATCGCTTAGAGGATGCTGCTTACCTGAGTTAAAGTAAGTTTATCTTGTATTTAGTGTGTTTGCATACTCTTCATAACCATGGTTTTGGAGAAAACAACCGGAACACCCATTTTTCTCACAATCAATTTTTTTTTTTAAACCAAAACCATGGTTTTGAGATAAGCTACCCAAACACCCTATCCGCAATCTATTTTTTTTGCAAGAAAACCATGGTTTTTCTAAAAGCTATTTTTTAAAATCTAATTTTTAAAATAACTTTTATCACTTCTTCTCCAGAAGCTATTCTCCAAGAGCTAATTCAAACACACCCTTAGTTTAGATAAATTCACATGGAACTATCTTTATATGGCCGTGGCATATTATTATCCCCTTCGATGTCAATTTTCAATCATCAGATAATCTTTAGATGAATTATTTGTTTGTTGAAATGTTCTTGAAGTATTATTTCATCATAAGCGCTGTAGCGATTCAGCACAGAGGATAAGAAAATAGAATTTGTTTGGCTCACACACACATGGGCACATATACACACTGTTACTTTTGGAGAAGATTTATACATCTAATAAAACCTGATTAATATATTTTCGATAGTCTTGTTAGCTGGTTTAGTCTTGTTTTCACCCTTTACTAGTTTTCGTTTCTGATGGTTTTCTGGTTATTATGATTCAGAGTCAGTCTTAAATTCAGTAGAAGTAATTATCCATACTGCTTCTTCAGGTCCTGTTCACACAGCTACTTTTGATAAGGTGAGTTTCCCAAATTATCTTCTATCGAACTTTCAGCTTTGCCAGAATTTTAACATGGGTATTTTTTAGCAGCCTAATCATATCGTTTTTGTTTTTTTAATGCAGTTTCAAACTTCAGTTTGATAGAGACAGATCCCAAGTAAGCAGAGTCACTGAGTTTGCAATTACAAAAGGTCCAATAATCTAATCTGGTAACTACCAAGAGGTGATACAGAAAGCCAGTAAGAGTCGGCCATGGCTGATGCCAGTCCTAGGACTGATATTTCTACGGATGTTGACACTGATGAAAAAAATGAGCAGGTAATGTTTGATTACCTCTTTTTTATTGATAAGTCTCATTGGTACCTCACATTTCCACAACTGGGTACCCGTTTATGTTGAGCCTATTGTCATGAATAATTAATCTACGTTGAACCAGTATTTGAACATAATGCATGTTTCGAAGCATTTTCCAATTGCCATGTTTTTCATGGAATCAGAGTTGAAAAATAAAATTGGATTTCTCTTGAAAATGTGATGGTGTATGCATGCCTTTGCAGTATGATAGAAATCAATCCCTTGTTGCTGCGGCTTCTGACTCCAGTGACAGATCAAAGGATAAAACAGATCAGAAGGTTATATATTTAAATCATGTTGAATGAGTAATATCTAAAATTCTTAATTGTATCTTTCACATGATGACCTTTTCATTTAATTGTTGCAGACTCTCCGTAGGCTTGCTCAGAATCGTGAGGCAGCAAGAAAAAGTCGATTGAGAAAGAAAGTATGATATATATATTTGCTATACCTTTTTCTTATATAGATTTATCAATATCTTTTTTTAACACGTGTGACTCTGTATGAATGTTGCTATTAAATCATCATGGGTGAAAAGGACGGAACTTCCTTGACCTACAAAAAATCTGTGTAGTTTTTATTCTTAATTGTGCCATAACTTCTACATGTGTCTACCTATCTTGATGGATTTGGATCTACATATTTGAGGAGCTTACCTCTGGGTGCAGAGATATATAAATGAGTCTCAATTTCCAATTTTTGACCCTTTGTTTTTCATTTCAACAGCTGAAGAAGGTCCATTAGGTATAATTTTATGTTAGTATTTTTGGGTTATATACTCATCATGATCATGCTTATTTTTGTTTCTTCTTTAATGAGATTTAAAATCTTAAGCATTCTTTGATTTTTGAGAAGAGTCCCTTTTTTCATAGGCACAAGCATATTATCCCTGTCCTCTACTATTTTTCTCATATGATATTGGAAGTAAGCTGGATGCTCGGATGTGTCTTGTATGATTTTACCTACACCAGAGACTATATCTCGTTGGATTAAGATATTCAACCTCATATAATGACATACCTGGCTTTTGTAGTGATGATGGCAGTAGAATCAAGTGATTCCCTTATGATATAGGCTTTATGGCATAAACTCATTTGTGAAATGCATCTTTTGGCTTTTCCTCATAGGCCTATGTGCAACAGCTAGAAAGTAGTCGTTTGAAGTTGACCCAACTAGAGCAAGAGCTTCAGCGGGCTAGGCAGCAGGTGAGATACAATTTATTGTTCTTTGCACGTAGAATGCCTCAGCAGTCTTAAGCTTTGCATACCCCTACTTGTTTTTCATTTGACAAAGTTCTTGGCTAGTCGTGTTTAATATAAACCAAAATCTCTTGTTCCTTTCTGGTAGGGAATCTTTATATCAAGCTCAGGCGATCAAACAAATGCAATGAGTGGAAATGGTATCTCTTCTGTGATACGTTATTCTTTCCATAATTTTATTTATTGAAATATTTGGAAAAATAGTAGCATAATTTGTACAAGCTGATCAACAATTTCCATCATATTGTCGTACAGGGGCTATGGCATTTGATGTAGAATATGCAAGGTGGCTGGAAGAGCAAAATCGCCAAATTAATGAGCTAAGAGCAGCTGTAAATTCTCATGCTGGTGATACAGAACTTCGCATGATTGTTGATAACATATTGGCTCACTATGATGAGATTTTTAGGCTGAAAGGTATTGCAGCTAAGGCTGATGTTTTCCATTTGTTGTCCGGCATGTGGAAAACACCTGCAGAGAGATGCTTTTTATGGCTTGGTGGCTTTCGATCATCTGAACTCCTCAAGGTGAGCTTATTCTGGCTCTTTTCCTTATAGTCTTCATGGTTCACTTGGTTAAAGAAAGAGTAAGACACATTTATGATCGGTGCATCTTACGTAGTCTTGGAGTTTTCTAAAAAGAAAGTAACTATTGAAGTATGCTGGGTTGCATTGTGGCATCTAAATTTTTTGTTGCCACCTCATTTCTGGTCAATTTCTCCTTTATTAGTGTATTCTCTTTCTCCTTCAGGCTTATTTCCCTCTTTATTTTTTATGCTAAATGATGCTTTGATTGCTTGCTGATGGAATATTGCTTGGAAGATAATATTGGACACACAGGATACCATTAAGAAAGGAAGGCAACATCTTACATTAGGCTCTTTTTGGAAATGGTGTATATGAACAAAATGAAGTTCCCACAATAATTTTTCCCCTTAATTTGTTGAGTTCGATCATTGTTGTTCTTGTTCGTCTATTGCACTCACTAGTTGTAATTTTTAGACACCTCAATCTTTACTCATCATTTGCTTGGGTAGGTTTTAGTGAAAATTATAAACTCCCTCAGCTGGGAAACTGTAGAAGTAGATGCTACTGTGATGTTGATTGGAGCAAAACCTTTGGATTAGTTTAATTCATGTCAAAGCTGTCTCAACTCTCATTTGAAATCGAACACCCAATACCCTCCTCCTGTCCCAGCAGGAAATTTGATATGTGTGGGCATAATTTATATCCAAGAGTATTGATATAGGATACTACAATGTCAATATACGAATCTTCTGAGTATATGGTTTATGTATCACATGCTTAAGCTTAGTTAACTTCCATATTAATGAATTCATACTGCATCCCTGATTACGTTTGGAATATTTTGCTCGAGTTCTTTTCAGTTTGGATTCAACTAAATCATGGGGTAGAAAGAAGCTGGCAGTTTGAAAGTGAAGCATTTGATAGAACTATAAATATTGTGTCTTTTTCCATCATGCATATAATTATGAGTTTTGACAAATAATGTTTGATTCTGAGGTCTGACTTGGGTACCATGACTTCTGTTGCAGCTCCTGATAACTCTATTGGAACCTCTCACAGAGCAGCAGGTGGTTGGCATTACCAACTTGCAGCAATCGTCTCAACAAGCAGAAGATGCATTATCTCAGGGTATGGAAGCTTTGCAACAATCCCTAGCCGAGACATTATCTAGTGGATCTCTTGGATCTTCTGGTTCTTCAGGGAATGTGGCAAATTACATGGGCCAAATGGCTATGGCCATGGGTAAGCTAGGCACACTTGAGGGTTTTATTCGACAGGTAAATTTATTTATTGCTAGTATGTGATAAGTACATTTGTCTTATATAGTTTGGGAATGTTTTATTCCAATCTTGGCTTCCTGGTGGATTTCAAAACTTCAAAAATTGTAGTGTGCTGGGAAAAAAGAAATGATCTTTTTCTTTAGGGGGTTAAAGTGCATGTATTGCCCCGAAAGTGTTTTCAGAAGAGATAGAGCACTTTAAAGATATTAAGCGATGTGGCACATAATCTTTCAAAACCAGAGCAATGCTGGCCCTTTTTAGGAGTCACTGTCGGGTCAAAAATAGTCTCCCAACCTACAATAACTGTTAACTTTTAAAAAGAAACAACATTGCGTTGGTTTTAAAGAATTATTTGTTACATATTTTGTTCTAAAATTTTCTTTAGGGTGCTCATAGCTCCTCCGGAAATAGTTGAGGGGAAAAATGCCCTTTAACCCAACCCCTTTTAAGATGAGATTGTGTGTGGGGTTGGGGAGGAAGCCGTGAAATTTGACCCTAGTCTTGGCAGTGTTTGTTTCTGAACTTCTGGCAATTTAGCATCAACATTTTTGTTTGCATTTTTGCCAGTTGTAGATATCATTGGCATGCAACTTGATATTTTGAAGTTCTTTTTTTCTCACTTGGCTACATTTATGTGTTTATTAGGCTGACAATTTACGGCAGCAAACATTGCAACAAATGCACCGTATATTGACAACTCGCCAATCAGCTCGGGCCCTTCTTGCTATACATGACTACTTCTCTCGGCTTCGTGCTCTTAGTTCCCTTTGGTTGGCTCGCCCAAGAGATTGAAAGGGTAAAAAAATTACCTTTTATAAAGATTTGGCTTTCATGGATTTGGCGCCAGCAATGCTTGACCGTCATAGGTACTACCATCACAGGTTTTCTTCTGTTGCGGTCTTCCTGTAATACTGATGTTGGTGCTTAATTTAGCATCACTGTGCAGAATTGGTGAGAAGCAGGCAGTATTTCTGATGTTTATCGCTAATAATATTATTGTTCATTGTAGTTGTAACTTAAGAGTTTTCTTCTTTTTCTTTCATAGTAGGCCTGTGTTAATTTTGAACAGGTTCCAAAAAAAAAGTCCTTTGTTTAGTGTTTTCTTGATTTTTCTCCTCCTTAGCGTTCACTCTTGATTTAAAATTTGTTCATTCTCTATTATTTGCATCAGCAAACCAGTCTTGGTATTATTACCGAGCTGAAGCTGTAGCCCCACAACTGTTGTCCTGATTCCTGAAGGTTCCACTGTGTTTGTGACTGAGGGGATGCTTTGTTGGAAAAGGTAAAAAACCCTAAATAGCAAACAAATGAAGGTAGCCCCTGGTCCTTGGGTTCACTTGGCCACATAAAAAAAGGTTTACTTGTCATACTCTTGTGCCCGTAGGAACATGTTCTAGTGGATCATGAGTTAGATATCCTGCCTTTATATTGTGGATGATCTCAATTCCTTTCTTAAAAATTGTATAAAAATAAAAATAAATGAAGGTAAACAGTTTGAGTATCCCCGATGCATGGCAGTAAAATACAGCGCATTCTCTAACCTTTTCGGTCAATGACTACATCTCTAAGGTCATGTTTGGTTGATTATTGCCAACTTTTTTAAAATGAGAGCAAAAATATCATAACTATCGAATATAACATAAAATTGTTACATATACATATATAAAAATAACATGGGCTCATTAGAAAAAATAACAGTTTCAATTTTTATTCAACGGCCTTGACATAAAGTATATAGCTAGATGTATTTTTGATAAAAGTTATGTGTATTTTTCACCGTAACACAACTATGCACACACTCAACCTATCACAACCCTACTCACAGTCAATATTCAAGTGTCATGTTGGCATTCATTCAAGTTGAAGCTCTTCACACATCGTGTGTTCAAATAAGACATTGTGGCATTCCTCCAGATAAAAACAGTCATACAAACTATACACCGATGAAGATGCATATCCCAGCTAGTTGTTGATTCAAAATATGAGATAACAGTGTGTAATGTGTTTCGTGTTTCTTGTAGCCTTGCTAGTGAATGACGTGTTTGTATAAGAGAAAATCACTTGAGTTCTTGAGGGGAAAAATGTAGTAACCAAAAAGTCTTGCAAAATTGAGTAGTATGCAACAATAGATTCTGGTGTGGAAAATAATAGGTCCATCGCTACTTACGTGATTTTTGGGTAATCACATTCTTTTTTTTTTTTTAAGAATCTCAGTGATTTTCCTAACATGAGTGTCTCTGTCCTAATTGACCATTGTACACATATGGTCAATAAATTAATGCAAAATATGATTAGATCAGGAAGACAATGGATACATCTTTTTGATAATTGGGCATATTACCATCCTTTCCTATTGAACAAACACGTGCTACTCCAGAGCCTAAAAGCTCACATTTAATCATCAAACACGACAAAAGCTTCTATGGCAATTTAATAGAACTTGCCCTCATTCTCCTCAGTAATTTTTATCTAAATTGTTCAATAATCAATCTCTAATGTAAAATCCACTTTATAATTCAATTTCTTTATTAAGATGAATCTTATACTGATTATTAGAGGGAGTATTATGTAACCGGAACGTATGATGCCAGCAAGTCCCATGAATAACTAGCCAGCAATACCTCAACATTTAAATAACGGAGAGGGTACCCAAAAGAAAATGTAAAAAGGTTAAAAGCAGTGCAGTTAATCCATGCACACCATATTGACAGGACCACTTTTCCACAACTTCGGGCGTCATTGATTCTTCTTAATACTTGTCTGTTTGTTTTGTTTTTTAATGAAATATATACTATGTTATAATTATGGATTCATGCATTTATCATATTTTGAATAAAAAGAACTTGGTGATGACAACATATAACTGCAAATAGTTGTTTTTCACCTACAGTCTATGTAATGAATTCTCATACCCCCAATTGTTGGTCCACATCTGTATCATGATTCGCAATTTTATTACAAAAACGATTCAATTGATATGTTCTAATCAAAGTAGTGTTAAAAGCTTAGATTTACATTTCTCCACACTCAGCAATGACACACGCTAATTTAGGCCGGTTATTTGGTCCAGTGGCCACATTCTCAATCTTCCTGACAACCAAAAGGCCATCTCCAAGCACCCTCTGCATAAGAGATAATTTGATCACAGGTAAATGCCCAGC
>JANTPZ010005478.1:0-16708 GCA_025593235.1 Vachellia pachyceras
TACATTCAAGATCTCTCTTGTTCCTTGAGGGGTACTTTCTTCTTGGGCAAACAAGTCTGATGAATATGAAACTTAAGGGAGGAAAGACAACCGAATGCCACATAGTAATGTCTCGAGGATATCCGGTTTAACAATTTTTTTTGTTTTTGGTTTTGGGAGGAGGTGGGGGAAGGGGAAGATGTCATAGAGATACCTCATTAGATGCATTTTACAGGAATGCGCAACCAATGCCTCAATTGAAGGATGCTTACGGAAAATTTCTTGCGCGCTCAATAAGAAAACCAAAAGTGACGGAGGTACGTAATTTGTTGATAACTTCTTTTGACATAATTGATCCATTCATTATCTATTAATCTCATATTGTTTGCTACTTAGGAGGATTCAACGGAAAAGAAGTTACCTGTGCGCAGCTTTGGAACTGTCCTTGCCAAAGGAGAAAATCGTGAGTTCTCTTGCTCGATGCTACTTTGTCTCAAAATCTATGAATTCTACAAGTTTGGCCAATGTTGCAGGTGTTCGACCTTCCTTGAGCGAACTCTCTACGAAGAATTTAAAGCCAGAAAAGTAAGGATAGTGTTCTTTCTTTGGCTCTATTCAGTTGGGAGAACACAAGTCTGCAGCTCAAAGCTTATCCGGAAATCGCCATACATGATCTTATTTCATGTGACATGTTTTTTATCCGTTTTTGTAGGACTGGAACAGCTGCACTTCCTATTTATAAAGATTCAACCACCACTGAAGACAACTGTCCTCAACATCCAGACGTGTCAAAGAGAGAGTTGCACTCCTTGCACATGCTTGGAGCTCGAGCAGAAAGGAATAAAGAAAATAATGCAATCGCTGGCAAGTGGACGACCTACCAGGTATCTTGCTATCATAATGCACGTCTCTAAGGGTTTATTCTATATATTTCAGCATCTAAAGTTATTGGATATTTCAGATTCCCCAGCGACCTGGGATCCGAATTGGAGGGGCAACCGCAAGCGCTTGTATCCCGGTATTTGTTGATGAAAATTGCGATGAGTAAGTTTATAAGTTGATTTTCGACTCGCAGGTTTCAACCTAGGCTCATTCATGAACTATGTTCTCCGTTTTCTGATTTTTGTTAGTTAACTTGTCCTGTTGTGGTTTTTAGTGCACGAGAAGTGAAAACAGGGGGATGGAATTCCTCAAGTTTGTTTAATAGGCAGGAGGCCGACCAAGATTTGAAAAGGTAATCCCGATTCATTCGCCTTTAACTGTCCACCGGACTCACCTGGAGATCTATGACTTGACACACGTATATCTTTCGCTTCAGGGAAACAGAGCTGCTAAGGAAGAAACCACTACGCAATTTTCCACAAAGTAGACTCCCCAGGTGATTGGAAGTTGAAACCATGCATGTTGCAACGTTGTCTCGCAGATGTTTTGAGTCTAGCTTATCTCTCTATAGCTGGGCCGAGCTTTGTCTGTTGCTTCGAAGTTTGTACTGGAACCTTTGTTTTTTTAATATAGTCTTCGTTCTCTTTTCTTATAGCGCGCGATTTACTGAAACATTAAAACTCTATGTCGGGTAACATTGAATGGCTTGTGACCATACTAAGGAGGTGCACATGGATCTGATATTTGAACTGTTGCAATTTCGCTCTAGTTGTGTATGTGTTGGTTGAATTTTTCTGGTGATGTCAGTGAGGCAGCATCGACGACAGACAGGTGGAGTAATGGAGTTTTAGAAAATCGTGATTCCGTCTTTCCTTGTGTTTTTATTTACTCTTTCTCCATGGTAGGTCCAAACCAGATTAATTTCGTAGGTAGGTCAAAAATCCTGTCCACGGTTAGTCCGCTGTGTTGCTGCCTTCACTTAAGGGTGCACTCTCAGCGACTCTTCGTTTCTGACGAAATGTAGCAGGCCCCGTTTGAGTATGCAACGGAGTTTAGGTAGCTTTTTGAGACTATGATTCCATGTCTTTTCAATCTGTGGTCAAAGGAAGCGTAACTTTTTGGAGAAATTATTGAGAAAAATAATAATTAAACAGTATTGTTATAAAATATGACGTGTGATGTGAATATTTTTATAATTCATGGGATTTCACCTTAAATTATTATGTTCTTTAATTTCTCAAATTGAAAGGTTTTAAGTATATATTCATTATTATCCCTAATTATACCATTAAATTGCTTAATATCCTTTTAATTTATTAAGTTAATTATCAATGCCTTGAGCCTTATAAATATGGATCATGTACTAAGCATTTGCACACACAAGTGAATGAGAAGATACACTTACTTAAATTTAGCATAATTTTGATTGTTGTTGCTGTTGTTTTTTTTTTTCTAATTCAAACCGTAACAAATTTTACCAAATTCGAATTTACCACCCTTGATATCAGCAAAAAAAATTACTTATCCCGGGTGTTGGACTTAGAAACCCACCTAAATGCAAATAGTCTAAAAGATGCCATTTTACCCGAAAAAGAAGTGACTTGTCAAAATACGGTTAAGGCTATGATGTTCTTACACCACCATATTCAGGAAAGATTCAAAGTTGAATATTTAACAATGAAAGATCTTTTAGAGCTATAGAATAATTTGAAGGAAAGGTATTATCACCAGAAACACTAATTTGGCCTAAAGTTCTTTATAAATGGATACACTTAATACTACAAGATTTCAAAACTGTGAATGAATATAATTCATTAATTTTCAAAATAAGTTTTCAACTAAAACTAACATGCACTCCCCCGCGCGATGCGCGAAGAATATATTATTATGACATCGATCACACTACCCAAACTTTATTCCCCCACTTGATGTGCAAGTTGATATAACAACTCCATTAAATTTGATATTCATATATGAAATAAATTTAATTAAAATGAATCATTAAACATTATAGCATAATATATTATACAATGTTATAATTACATTTTCTATAAAATACAATCCATATGTTCATTTAACATTACCATCAATATTAAGTTGTGTTTCTAAATAATTTCTTAAAGATAAGTTAGCAAGCATTTAATAATTAAAAAGTATCCTCCACTGCAAGATGCATAAGAGGCTTATAAATTTAAATTTATTTCATCTTAATTTCAATTTAAAAAACAATTCAAATGTACCATATCAAATAAATATATTAAAATGAAAAGCATTTCATGAAATCCCATAAAATGACAACAATACAACATATGTTTTCCACCGTTAGATAATACTTGTAAATTTTTAGGTATTTTTTTCAAAGTTATAGAGGTTATAGGTCTCTTACACCCATTTTAATATCATGCATAACTATTTAAAATCTATCCTTCAAAAGCTGAGGATAGTATATTCCTATTTGTACAAGTGGATCTTTGATATACAGGAAGCTCCCTCATCAGATGCTTGATGATTAGGTAGCAAACAAAGTTTTGCACTTCTACAAAGGAGTGAATAAGCACTAATTAGCCCTACATAGGAAATGTGATTAATGAATAGAAGTAAAAGAAGCTGACAAAACTCTACCCTACTAATCTGCAAAAAGAACAAAGAGAGAGATAAAGAAATGCATGTAACCATGCCAACCTCAATTTAAATAATTCATATTAAAAATTCAGCAACAAATCAAACTGGATAGTTCTTCTAATGAAGTTTCAAAACACCAAAGTTTTCATATTCTCACTGTGATTGTGATAAAGGATGAACCTATAACAGATGAATTATTCCTACCCAAGTTGCGTCCTCGGAGGCATTCCACATCCATCACGTGGGAGTGATCCACAAAGAGAGGGATGATGATATTAGCAAAGTTGAAGCTTGTATGATCTGTTTCGTAATTATACAATAAAAAAGAGAAAGTATGATAAGGATTATTTCAATAGAGCATTTACGTTGGGACCATATTGCTTGATAAACCACTTAGATGCTCTCTGATTTGATGCTTCACACATGATTTTCTCAATACCAAGGCGTCCTAAGACCTTCGCGATGATGTCCGCCCGCATATCATCAGCATCGATCATTATCGTGTCTGCACCTGCTTCTAAACATCTCTCTGCCCTTCTGATGAGGAGATCCACATCTTCTACAAATTCTGAGATTTTACAAACACAAAGCAATGTCAATAGAGTTGGTTTTACCACTTATCTTCTTTTGATATAATAAATTTAAGATCATTGAAAAAACGTATAAACAATTTGTAGATTCGGCATCAAATTTTTCCCATCAAAAGTCAAGTTTTCACTTAAGTTATGATAAATTACAAGCACCACCCCACCTAGAGTTTAAGTAGAGTTTGCTAACCATCAGAAAGACTGCAGACATCAGAAATCTCTGAGTGCATGTTTGGGTCAATGCAGATGTAGAATCTGAATCAAGTTTTAATAAAATCTATCTACTTCTAGGTGACATTGGATCCCTGATCTTGGCCTTCCCCACTTCAATACTACAGATATTCCAAGCCTGACATATCTGGAAGAGAAGAGGTGAAGTCATGCTATGAACATGCTTATCAATAATATGTCCCATGTCAAGGAGATGGTACTTGTTTTCTTATTCTGCAATCATAGCATATTCATAGCATGAACAATCGCAACGAACTTGAAATACATAATCAAAAGCTTGACACAATGATTCCATTTTAGCATTATACGGCATAAATACTTAAAGAATGGGAATGATGTCTCCATTTTAGCATAATGTGTTGATTGCATATTTGTCTTGACACAATGATTCCCACGGAAAACCCAGTACCACAAATGTGGGAATCAGCACAGTCACGGCAGTCCTACGAATCATGACTCCCAACTCTTAGAATTTTCATTTGAACTAAAATAACTCCTACTACCTTTTGAACACTGTAAACCTTTCTCCCCTCCCCATTTGAGTCACTTTATTTTTGTTTTTATTTGTATTCCATCCCATCCTCATCCATTCCAATAATAAAAAATGAGCTAGTGTATTTTCTTATCATATAATTCATGCATGATGGTCTTTTCTATAGTTGAAGGGAAAATGGAATTGGCTTGAGTTGAGGACCAAAAATTTGGGGCAAGAGTGCAGCCAGATTGTTCCGAATACTACTCTGTGGGCTTCCTATGTATATTTGATTGAGCTTTTCAAACAAAAGCAAGGGTTCAACGGAACTTTATTTGTTTAACTGGCTGTTTTTATCCCATCTTTCATTTCGTTCAAGTAAAGGATCTTGAGGAATAGTTGCCAAAAAGCTAAACAAATAAATACAATATAACTCAAAGTATTTTCATGGTAAAATAGTTGAAAATTCACGACATTAATTATGAATCAAAAGAAATAAAATTACATAAGCATTTTCTTTTTCTTTGCCCATTCTGAGTTTACTATTACAAGACCTTAGAGACTAGCATGAACTCCATATCCGAAGATCAAACAGCACATTAATTGGCACACGGTTAAAAAAAGTTCTTCATGATAGCTAGTAAGCATATCAATAGGTTCTGTATGAAAGAAAAGCATTTAATATACAATCCATGCTGATGTGTATTATCAACTAAACAAGTGGAGGTGGTGGCGGCAAGTCCAATCCTAACATCAAAGAGAAAGTACCTGAGGTATTATATTTTTTTTCCATCACATCCTTTAATAGAAGAGGTGGTGGCAAGTCCAATCCTAACATTAAAAATGGCATCCTGGAAGTTTCTGTGACAAAAGCATTCCGCTCAGTGCTCCCATCAGAAAGTTTGTCATTGGGGTTTTGTTCTTCATTGTTTTCTTTCTTCTCAGTGATTTGTTTGTTAGGAATTTCTTTTACAACCTCCAATTCACCCTGCAAGCACAAGTTAGTTGCAGGCTTGCAGGTAGGAAAAAATATATCAGTAAAAAACAAATAAGAAAAGTAAAAAGGATAAGAGAAAAACCTGAAAACACTTGTATATTATGCTATTATTCTTCTTTGAGGTTCTAAGATCTGCATGCAGTGTATTAAGAAGCCAGGACATAAACTCAACCGGGTCAGATTGTGCACCTATCCGAAATCATTTTTTACTGGCTTTCATCACTGCCTGCAAAAACTCATGCGAACTAACCTGCAGACACAAACATTTAAAACTTAAATGTTAGCTGCTAAAATATCAAAATGAGTTTTAAGATGTCTACAACAAAATCAAACAAGTCCTTTGAAGTTTTGCGCATGCCAGATCTTCCTGGTGAGTTCACCAAATCTATGAACAAGTTGAGATTTGCTATGCTGATAGTTTTCTGGGATTAGAAAAAAATTTCTCAAAGGAGTAACTCTCATCAAGGATTGAATTGTCACATTCACAGAATCAGTCTCCTTGATGTTATTAAGTCCCAACTAACAATTTTAATCAATGTCAAAATATAAGCAAATAGCATTTAGAGACCGACAACAAATAAGTGGAACTCCAGTTATTCTATAATCATGATGAAGAAATTACCATTCGAGGAAGGTAATCAGAGCCATCAAGTGCCCTAGACCATTGCTTATTTTTGTCAAGTTGTTCAACTTGTTCTCTAGTAAACCTACAGATAGAGAACAATACAAAAGATCTCAGACGTTCCCAACTATTCCATTCCTTTGAAAAAAAATGCCGTAATGATAGGAAGCTAGCAGTTATTATAAACAGTAACCATAAAAATAAGTTAAAGTTAGTGCTTCAAATGTTTTCAATAATTTTGGCCAAAAAAAAATGTTTTCAATAATGATGAATAGGGAGATTAATGGCACCGAAGACTGAAAGGTTTACACGCATAACAAATAAAATTTACAAACGGGGGGTATCATTTACAACCCCAATAGGCTTCATTTACAACTCCAACAGGCATCATTAATACCATGTTATATGCATATATCCAACTTCATTTTTCTTCAGCATCAACTTCAGCACCATTATGAACTTGCTCCACCTCTACAAAAGTTGAAGGGTCTGCTGCATGTTGTTCAGGAGAATATACAACCTCTAGAAACATGAAACAAGCAATTATCAATTTCATACTTTAATCAAAACAAAAACTATGTGATACACATAATGAAAAATCATAATAACCTACTTCTAACATAGGAACTTTCTCACAGTTTTCATTGATGATTTTTGATACAGGATTTGCTTACAATGTGTCTTTATCCTCAATTACTGCTTGGGTTGTAAACTATGTGATACACATAAAGAAAATTTCATAGTGCCAAGCTGCCTCGTTCTCAAGTCTCAACAACAAATCATGAATTCAACAAATTCAATGCTGCAATACTGTTACCTACATTCTCATTATCCAGATATGAACTCAGCATTCTCAATAAAATAACAGTAGCCTAGAAACTACTGAACTTGAAAAACTATATTACACATCACACAATCTAGAAAACAACCACAGAACTGCCCACAAAACATCTCTATTGCTGCTAATCTAGAAGTGCTTGTAGTGAGGAAATGACGCTTAAAGAATCAGACAACAACCACAGAAATTCCATGTCTTGCGAGGAAATAAAACTTATGGAATCAAACGCCAGCCACAAAAAATAATATTCACATGAGCAAAAGAGCATGCACAAGTGAAAACAAGACAACATATGTGATTAAACCTTTAGCAGCGGCACTTGAAAAAATTCCAGATATGAAGAAACAACTATTCGAACTCGTCCTTCTTGAAGCCTTCGACGGAGCCCTGATCGAAGTAATGTCGAGCTTGATGGCTGCTGGAATGGAAGGGATGGCAGTTCTGGAACGAGACCTCAGTGCGCAATAGCAACCCTTCTTCCTTTGCTTTTAGCGGTGGACAGATTTTTTAAAAGGATGGGCACTGTGATAAATTCACAATTGGAATTAATAAAAAAAAGTGCCATCGGACCTGAGGGTAAATCTGAGAATGTTTGGAATAAATTTGTATTAAAACCTTTTGCTTATCACCTGTGTATCATTTAAAAAAAAACCCTACAGGGCATAATCATTTACCGTGCGGTATGATCTGGCTGCATTCCATTGGACAGGTGCCGTGGCGACGAGATCCACGTGGCCCAATTTCACTTCCTTACACACGAAGACACTGCCCCAGATCCGCCTTTAAGAGCCAGACTGCTTGACCTGGATGTTGTATCCTAACAAGATTTCATCCCGCATGCCTGTTTGGAAAACCATTTTTTCAAACGGTGCAAGTAAATCGAGATAAAACCATTTTGAAATCTGTAAAAACCATCTCGAAATTCATAAAAACCATCTTAAAATCCGTAAAACCATCTTAAAATTCCTAAAATACCTCAAAATCTGCAAAATCTATTTTCCAAACCGAATTCCCAAACAAGCACAATATTATTTCTTCATGGATGATCCTGCAGTTGCAGACGATGACTTGATCGAACAAATTGAGTGGGGCAACATCTCTAATGAGAGTTTGCTCTCCACATTCGTTGCCTATGGGCCTTTATCTGATCCCTTCCCTGATTACATGCTTGAGATTCAGGAACTGTTGATGGATGACAACGACAACCCCGTTTCGGAATCCCCCTCCGATTTTGGTGCTAAAAAGTTTTGTGACGAGTTTTTGGCCGACATACTCGTCGGCCAGGTCCAGCGGGATCCCAACCCCTCCGGTGAACCTGCCGTTGATTCTCCTTTGGGCGGGGACAAGAACGGCTTGCCTGCCGTAGATGATCCTGCTTTCAGAAAGCTTACAAGGTATAGCTTCAATCTGTTAGCACGCTACATATTTTGCCGTTCCTTAGGCGTTGTGTCTCGATGCATGATACAAAATGGAATGGAAGGTTCCTGTCTGGTTTTTATTTTTTATGTAAGGATTTGAATAGCAATCCTGGAACATCATATGCCGAATTTTTTTTATCAATTTCAATTGGCATAAAATCTTGTTACAGTCACATTCTTTTTTTTTATACAATGTTATAGTCACATTCTAATTACGAGAAATATTGAAACAACAAAATTAGGAGATTATTTCCTCTTAATGTCTCTTTACCATCGGTGAACTGCCGAGCAATATAGTGTTACATTATTTGTTATTTCGCTTATTACGACGTTTTACCCTTGCAAAATTTGTAGATAGCCCAAGGCATGGTAAAACTATATATTTCTTGTATTCGGATGGATTAGTGCTGTTGTTGAATAAACAAATGCAGAGCCTATTCGTCAATTGCTTTCTTTCCGAACGTTGTAAGATCAGTTGAGGTGCATGTGATCACGTTGTGCTCCATTTTTGTGGGATTACCTGCTTTTTTCTATAAAAAGTATTATCGATCAAACTTTACCACCATTATCTTCACTCTTTTGTTTTTCGAAAGATGTTTATTTCATTCACGGTCTTTATTTGCATTTTTCATGGTGATAATGTTCTTTTTCGCGATATAAGGATTGAGATAGTTACCTGTTGAAAAATGTGGTGGGTTGTAATTGTGAATTTGTTATAGCCAATTTGCATGGAGGGTAGTAAAGACATCTTTGTCACGAGAACAAATTGTGCACTTTATCCAAAAAAAATGGAAGGATGTGCATGCTAGATACTTTTTCACCAAAAACTGGCACTTTCACTTGCTTGTACTCCCCTCATTTCAGTTTTGAAAGGGATTAATTTCCCTTCCACGTTTTACATACTTGCTGCAATTTGTGCTTTCCCTGTACCTACTCCTTGTTTGATAACTAATTTCCTTCATCCTAGACTGGCTATCTTGTCTCATCATAATGTGATAGAAATTAACTCAGTTAAGCTTGATTCGTGGTGCAGAAGTCAATTAAAGGATTTAGGATACATGTTTAACATCAATCAGTTATGTTAAATTTTTATCTGGTGATATATTTCTTGTTAAATTTACTGATAGAACATTTTCTTATTTTCTGTTCTGTTTTCTTTACTTATTCTTTGTATAAATATATCATGCGTGTTTGCGAATCCGTTGGGAGAGTGATTTTACGGATTATAAGGTAAGTATGTGAGAAGAGTTTTTTCTCGACTTATGTGTAACATAGTTTAAACATGCAAACCAAACAAGCAAGATATCACTGTAAACAGAATGTTCATGGGGCCTGTTTTGATCTGGTATCCTTAGACTTCTTCTAAGCATAGTGTCTTCCGTATGACTTTCAGGAAGATGAGAAATAGGGAAGCTGCTGTAAGATCCAGGGAAAGGAAGAAGTTGTATGTGAGAAATCTTGAGATGAAATCCAGGTATCTTGAGGGGGAATGCAGAAAACTGGGGCATTTACTTCAGTGCTGCATTGCTGAGAACCATGCCTTACGCTTTTGTTTACAATCGAATACTGCATTTGGTGCTTCTGTGGCCAAGCTGGAGTCTGCCGTGCTCTTGTTGGGTAAGGCTTATGCATAAAATATCATTCAATAATTTTTGTTGTTCTACATGAAGCATTATATTTTAAAAGGTCGAGAGATCATGGGCTGCTTTTATGTGAAAGCACCTTTGCTTCATTAATTTGGATGCAAAATTGGACGGCTTGCGATTGGGCCCTAGCTATGTGCTTTTGCTGGTTTTTTAGTATATGAACGTTTTTGCTTGTTTCATGCCTTCCTTTTTTTTTTGGGGAGGGAGTGTTTTACAGATCAGAGTTGTTAGCTTGAGTTACTTCGTATCTCTCTCTCTCTACAATTCAATTTAATCTTCTTGACCCGCTAAAGGAATGATAGTGTAAAAGAGTAAAGTCTAGTTTGGGCGGGCATATTTTTAATAGAATCAAAACCACTTGTCTACCGAATTTCAATAGTTTTTGTGCTTACACCTGGATCTGAAAATATTTTAGGCGTAAAAATGTGATTGAAATATGGACAGGCAATCTCCGAACTTTAGGCGTTTGTTTGATCCTGGAGCTTTTATACTGCGGACTTTTTTTTGTGGAACTTGAAATTCATCGTAATTGATCGCCATTTATGGATGTTGCTGTTGTTTGACAGAATCCCTGCTGCTGGGTTCCCTGCTATGGTTCATGGGCATCATCTGCCAATACAATCTTCTCTTGGTCCCCTATTTAATTCTGGAGTCGGAAGTAATGCCACTAGCAAATATGGAACAGCAAGGCCTAAGAAGGGTGGCTTTACATGGGGCAAGAAATAAGACCTCGGCTTATTTTGTGGTGCTGCAGTCGTTTGTAAACAGCAGAAGATCCCGAGCCTCGAGAACAAAGATGAAATGAAATATCTTGTATTCTAAGTTTTCTTTGTGATTTTCTTTCTATTCCTGAATTGAACTCTGTTAAATATGCAAAATTGTTAGCTCATTAGACAACATGTTTTCTCGAGATATTAAAATTGATAGTAAATTGGTACCTCATTTGTAAGAAAGGTTTTTTGCCATAAATTATGGATCTCTTTGGATTACTATTATAAACTAATTTTCCAACGTAGTTTACAGTTTACATGTGAAATGAGTTTATCTTAATTTGTATGAAAGTGTTTTTATAACTCGGCCTATAAAATCATTAATAGTAAACATTTGTTTTTGACCTAAGGGCTTGTTTGGATGATGTTCCACCAACTCATTTACATAAATTAAAATAAAACTTCTATCATATAATTACTTTATACATTGTAAATTATATTTAAAAAATGTAGTTTTTACCGTTAATTTATAGAGGTTCTAAGTAGCATGGAGCATATATGAGTGTGGCTTTAGATTTGAGCTGAAAAAGTTTATTTGGTTATAATTAATTTATAAAATTGAAGTGCAATGCAAGAAGAAATATTTGACATGATGCAAGGTTTAAGTTCCCATCTAGATTAGCGATGTAAGATACTTTTTCAATATAATTTATAATTTATGAGATAAGTATATAAAATTAGTTTTATTTTGATTTGTGTGATTGTGATTCTCTAACAACATCTCAAACAAACCCTAAATCTTTGTTTGGCTAAGGCTTTATGACAATTTTATTATTTTTGGATTGATGACTCTAGGTTAGTGCTACATAAAGATGGTAGGTTTTTATTAGTCATAGAGCCTGTTTGGTAACCATGTGCTTATTTTCATAAGCACATTTAACAGTACTTTTCCGCAAAACGAGACAATCTCCTCCACATATTTGCCTCAGCTTATGTGAATAAGCACTTATAAGTGGCTTATGGCAATTTGCCAAACCGGCCCATACAAATTTAATCTTGTTGTTTACTTAGTTATCACAGTATTGAGGTAAACTTTTGAATTGATGACTCTAGGTTAACCATATGTTCTTTAAGAGCTAAGCTTAACGAGCGAGGTTAGTTGGTTTTGTACATTTGAGAGTAGAGGTTTTTTAACTGGAAAAAAAAAACAAAGAGAGAGCAGAGGTTTTTGTAATGAAATACAGTATTTTATTAAAAATAAAAAAAGAAATGCCATATAAATGGTCTTATATTACCATGTAATTAGGTTGTGCATACTTTTTATATTATTTTTCTCATTTTGAATATTAATGTAGTGTTGTTATTCTACTGGTGTTAGTTTAAGAATTGGGCTTATACCACCCTAGTGAGGGTATTTTGATAGTAGTTAACGTTTATATGGCTTTGGATCATCTTTAAATTAAGATGACAGATCATGAAATTTATTGTTATTAGTGTAATCGATGTTTAAGTAGGAAAACATTTCACAATACATTTTCACTTGCACAACAATAGGTATAATCTCACTAACCCTCGTTGCATTCATCTATTACCACTTATCCCTGACAAAAGAATACAATAAAGCCATTACCAAATATAAAAACATAGCAACATCCCATTATTATGCCCAACCCCAATGCAACCCCAAGAATAACCCTAAATACTATAGACAAAGCACAAATTCAACACGAACTTGTTTTACGTACTTATTTTAGACTAAATCATCCTAACATGAGCTCAATCTATAACCTTTGGCCAGGAGAGAAGATGTCCACGCAGGAGGGAAAAAACCTATAATAATGATTTGGAGGAGAGAATCATCTAACTTTGCGAGTAGATGTCTAAACTGTCTAAAATCAAGAGGAGAGGAGTTTTGAACTATGATCTACAGAAAATTATGGTTAACCCAGCTCTCTCTCTCTCTCTCTCTCTGCTCCAACCAATAGAAATGCTCATGAAAACTAATACGCCTTCCCTGTTACCTTGTTATAATTGAGGGCACAATGGTATGTACACATGAACTCCATATTTCGATGAGGTCCCAAATTCCAGAAATTTTTTTTGTTTTTTGTTTTGCTTTTCATGGGACTCAGATGCAATTTTCCCAAGTTTAAAATGTAGCAATTGTCTCCAACCATAAAAAATGGCACTGGTCAATATCAAATTTTAACATGAAATATCATTTTTAACCAGCGGGGTAAAATTACTATTCTTGAAACGTTTGGGTAAATATTGAATTGAAAAAACTTTGTAAGTAACATTACTCTTGAATAAAAACTTTTGTGATAAATTTGCATCATAACCCTAATTTTTATAAGGATTAATGCAATCTTTAATGTTTCAAATTTACATTCATTTTGGTTTTGTTTTCTCAAGTTTCAAATAATAAGTTTTAGCATCTTAAATTTCATCAAGTGTGTCGCAAACAGTTTTAGGGTCAAGAATGCATTTTGGGGAGAGAAATGCATTTTTTGTTTGGAAAGCATGTTTGAGAGAGATTTCGATCAAAATGTATTGTGGTGTTAAAATGTATTTTGGACAGAAGGAGAAAAAAGCCCCATCTGCGTGAAGACATTCCAAGTTGCAATCTTAATATTTTAAGATGTGACCTGAATATTTCAAGTTAAGATATGGGAAACTCCAAGTTGCAACCTAGACATGGAAGTTACAAGTTGCAACTTAGGATATTCTAACTACTTTATATCATTTAATTCTTTTCCTATCACACTACACAAAATAATATATATGTATTATTTAACGAAATTCATTTTCTTTTAAGAGCTTGTTTGGAAGCTATTTTGATAATAGCTTTTACGGATTTCGAGGTAAAATCTAGGTTTTGAAAAGTGATTTATGTTTGGGAAGTTATGGGTCCGTTTGGTAAAGCGGTGGAGAAGTACTTATTGGCTTATTCACACAAGTCGAGACAAATATGTGGAGGAGATTGTCTCGTTTTACGGAAAAACACTGTTGAACGTGCTTTTGGGGTGTTTGACCGCTTTGCCAAACACCCCCATTAGCTTTTATGAATTCCGAGGTAAAAAGTAAATAGGAAAGAGGAAAGATAAAGAAAGAAAAGTAGAAAAGATAAATAAAGAAAAAGTTGGAAAGAATATGAAAGAGAAAAGAGGAAAAAGTTGGAAAGAGAAAATTTATTAGAGAAGAATGTTTTGAAACATAGGTTTCAAACCAAGATTTTGTATCTAAAATAGATTTTCAAAAAAAAAAATTTATACTTGAACAAAACCTAGGTTTTGTAATCAAACATAGGTTCTAGAATAGCTTCCAAACAAGCCCTAAATCATTTTCCACTAAAAGTTATTTTTACAATGTTTATCCAAACAAAATTTCATTTTCCACAATATATTTTGGACAAAATTTATTTTCTAAAATACATTCTAATAAAAAGTCATTCTTCCAACAGTTATTCAAATGGGTCCATAATCTTAATTTTTATAATTTAATAAATATTTAAATCATTTTATTATTTAAGGGATTAAAATTTACAATTTGGAATTTGTATATGTACACATAAAAAGTAATTTGAGGGAAAAGGGAAAACGAAAGTAGAAGTATTTCACTATTTATAAAAAAGAAAAATATGAAAAATGCACTTTCTCCTGTGGCATCGGGGTGTTTGTTTCAAGGAACAAAAAATTGGATCAAACCGACTAATTTGAACCAAAAATTGGTGAAGTGGTTTATGGTCGGACTGGTTTAAAGGTTAGACCGAAGGTGAGTTGAACCAATCAATTCAATCAACCCATCGGTCTTGGTAATTATTTTTTGTTATCAGATTTCCCATAAACGACATCGTTTAAATATTTTTTAAAAGAAAAGGTAAAATCAAAACCCCTACCCGCTTCATATCCATGCTCGCGGCGTCATTCCCCTCGCTTTGCCACTTTGCTCGCCCGCTGCCGTCACTCTTGGGCATCTGATCATCAGAGTCAGAATGCCTTCTCAATATTCTCTCATTCTCAGCATTGGAAGTTGGAACAGAAGAAGCAAGGGAGGGAAGAGAGAAAGGAAGGTTGGGAAGTAAGGAAGAGAAGATCTTCAAGTATCTTAAACTAGGGGATAGTGTATCTTCAAGTATCTTAAACTAGGGGATAGCGTGACATTACTGAAACTGGAGAAGCGTGGGTCTGGCTGGGATATGTAGCCTCAAGGATTGGGTGCTTCTACTTGTCGGCGTGCTGGAGTTGTGCAAGAGATGAGGGATGGTTCTAGCTTCATCCGAATGTGAGGGACAGAGAGAGTTCTAATAACTCATGGCGATGCTTTTTTTTTTTTTATACAAAAGAGATCATGAAAGCTCAAAGGAAATACATGAAATCACACAGCGAGGGGATCTAATCCCAACAAGTCCTTCAAGTACAAGGCCTGCATATGATGCGGACACGAGTGATAAAGTGAAGAGGAGGAAATAGCCTCCTTAACAAGAGCATCCGCTAACCGGTTAGTCTCCCTTGACACTGGATGACAATACTCCAGTACCTTGAAATGATATTCTTGATGTCAGTGAACAAAAGGCTCAGAGTTGACAGTGCTACAATCCGAATTTAACATGTCAACCAAAAACTTAGCATCGGATTCATGACGACGCTTTTGGCAATCAAACATTCAGTACCTGCTTTTGGGGGTATAATATCAATAATTAATAAATAATAAATAATAAATAATGGGAGGTAAAATTAGACCACTATCACGACCGGCTCGGTACCCGGTTCTATTTAAAACCTTGGTTTGTTTTGTTTTCTAGGGGGCGCCAGACGCTCAGGTAAGGTATTGTGTCCGCTCAGGCACCAGGCCCACCGCGCCGCAAATATGTTATTTGAATTTCAAAAAGAAATGTGACCGTTGTTCAACGACTCAATTCAAGATCCATTGAGCGGCTATAAATTACGTGTTAAGTACAACGATGTTAGTAATTTGTGAGCGTGAGAGAGAGATCGAGAGAAACAATGGAAAAGAGTATGAGCACCCTATCGGCGAAGGACGCATTCGAGAAGCTAGAGAAGGTAGGAGAAGGGACGTATGGGAAGGTGTACAGAGCAATAGATAAATCAACAGGCAAGATCGTTGCTCTCAAGAAGACTCGCCTGCACGAGGATGAAGAAGGCGTTCCTCCCACCACTCTCCGTGAGGTTTCCATTCTGCGTATGCTCTCCAGGGATCCCCATGTTGTCAGGTCTCTTTCCTCTGTCTTTCCATCTCCCTCTCACCCCGGTTCTCTCTCTTAAATTGGGGATTTAGGGTTTTGCCATCTACATATTCTTCATATCCATGATTTTGTACCGCTGCTTTGGTCAATTATCTCCTCAGTCCAGTTTTCTCTCCTGTTCATCTTGTTTTGGTACCTTTTTCTTTCGAGATTTCAAGTTTTCATCCCTGTATCGTCTCAAGAGTTTAATATTACTATCATGGCCCCATAACTTGTATTTCTCTGCCACAGGTTGTCCATCCATAGTTTAACGTATCGTGTCTGAAGTAAAACACTTCATTGTTTATAACAGGTTGATGGATGTGAAACAAGGTCAAAACAAGGAGGGAAAGACAGTGCTGTATTTGGTGTTTGAGTACATGGACACGGATCTCAAGAAATTCATTCGCAGTTTCCGTCAAACTGGAGAAAACATCCCCGCTCCAACAGTCAAAGTAA
>JANTPZ010005479.1:0-14261 GCA_025593235.1 Vachellia pachyceras
GAGATAGCTTTAGATATATGTGAAGACTTAACTCTTAAGAAAAGAGAGAATTAAAAAGATTTCATGTGGAAGGAAGGCATCCAGCAAAACAATGTGGATTTGGGGATGAAGAACCAGATACCCAGAAAGAAGCAAAAAGGAAAAAAAAGCATATAATAAAATAAATAAATGAGGCAAATTGGTGAGCAAGAAGAAAAAGATGATGATGATGATGATGGTGATGAGATGTAGTTGGATAAAATTTTGGAGACCATATATAATTCTTGTGGACAAGTTGATTGGGAGCATCTGATGGATGAAGCATTTTGATGAGAGACACTTCGTGTCAGTGTGACAATAATTGGATCCGAATCATATATGATCTGATGTTCACAATATTATGCTCGAACAGTGCCATGTGAGGCTGTTTTCTTAAGCTTCTCCCTAACATATTGTCTCTCCCCATGACTCTGACTTCCTTGATGTTGAATCTCTCTCTCTCTCTCTCTCTCTCTCTCTCTCTCTCTCACACACACACACACACTTCAAGCCTGCAGATCATGTTGTGTGTTTCTGGTTTCCTGACTTTAATCACTTTCAATATTCTTAAAGCTGTCTTGTTTCACATCATTTTCGCTATATACATACATATATTCATAGAACAAGGAAAGAGATGTATCATATATGTGTGGGTGTGGGTGTGTGTAATATATATATATATATATATATATATATTATTCTTATCAATTCAGCTCTCAACATTTGACATCACTCGAAAAATCATCCATTAAAATGACAATACATGTATGTTTGGCATTTTTTTTAAGTGCAATTATTTGGTATGTGATACCCCCCCTCTTTTTCTGGTTTTATCTGGCATGTCTTGTAAACAGTAATATAACATGTTCTTTCTGAAGTATTAACCAAAATCCTTTTATTACTAATGTTTCTTTAGAGCAATTTTGATATCTTAGAAGAAATAACTAATGCATGCTAATTAACCAACTTTATTAATTTATGTAAAGTTATATAGGTGTTTATAATAAGAATTGAAGAGAGTATTTATTAAGTCATATTTGAATATTTTAAAGCCTAATTGAGGATACTCATATTCACATAATATTATTTCTCTTATCTGCAAGGTTTGATGTTCATATTTAAGGAGAATCGAGTTCCCACTTCGGAACTCAATTATTATTGATTAAGTTAGGTGTCTATTATCAAAACTCTCAATAAAAATATGATAAATAATAATCTTTTATGACTTAACTAATAGCTATTGAACGTCCTAGTAGAATGGGTTTTACAGTTTAAACATAAGATTCTGGGTTCAAGTATTTATTAATGTAAAAAATTTCAGAAGAACTACCTCCAACTGAATCCAACAATACTCGAAAATGATACAGTTAAATATTCATGTAAAAATAGTCTTTTTCACTTAACATATAATTGATAAAATCTTTAAAAAATATCCATGCGCAAATATCTGTATGTGGAGCTTTATCCTAGACAAACTTTTTAAATGATGCAAAAATATTTTAATATGTATTACGCTGAAACTTTCATTATAATCAAGAACTTTTAACATTGCAGTAATGCTTTTGATGCCAACATTCTGATTAATAATGTTGCTTTAGCATGAAATCTTTGAAAAGAAGAGAAGAAGGAGAAGAAGGCTTTATTCCAATGAACCCTATTCATAGCTTCAACTTTGATCTCTTGTTACCTTTGCAACACTCATCTCTAGGCACAGACAATTTAATCCTCTCATGTTCTTTACGTATCTACAAATTTTATATTATATTAATTAATCATAAAAACTTGAGGGTACGTAAAAAGATCATGTTTATCATGTTATTCCTACTCGTTTTAATAAATAATAGCAATTGAAAGTGTTTTACAAATAACAAATTAGAATAAAAAGGTAAATATTTAATACTACTAATATTTTTGTACTATATATAAATGTTGAAGTTATAATTTATTCATCTTTTTTTCTATTTTCACTTTATTTTTATTCAACCAAGAATACAGATAAAATTATATTCTAATTCTTTATCATGTCATATCAAATTATATAACCAACAATAATACAAGATTCTATTCTATTTCCATAAGAAATTAATTCTTGTATCATGGAGCACATGAGCTTTTTCATTATCTAAAGTATTAACTGTGTTTGTCCATTTCTCACACTTGGGAACCAAAGTGCTTGAATATTCTCTTCATAGTGGGACTTAGAAATTATTTAGAATATTGCTATTTGCAAGAACAATTAGTGTAAGGGTTACCCAAATTGGTTATGATTTTTATGTTCCTTTGAAGCATTGCTACATAGTTGCTCATTATTTGAAGTTGCTTTATTCTCACTTGTATCATCATAGATTTAATTTGTCTATATATATATATATTGTCCTTGTGTACACAAAATCAAATATCAATTTTGTTATATTTCTTTCCACATGCTGTGAAACTTTTTTTAAATCTTTTTAAAAATAATACAATTTTTTTAAAAAAATATCTTATATGTTAGGCCGGTTGACGACTTCAAATATTAATTTATTTTTTAAGCAAAAGTAGTGGAAAAGTTAGAAATTCCAACGTTTTTCTTGAATTATTCTTTAATTTGTGCTTGCTTTAAATTAGACCTTTCTTTGTGCATAAACCCTCTTTTCTGTTGATTAGCTTCATATAGATTATACAACTCATGAAATGATGAAACTCCATCGTTCATTTTGATCTAATTACATATTAAAGGAATTACCAAAGAGTGAGATTATATATTTGATTTATTTTTCTTCTTTATATGCGTATCTGGTGTTTTTCCTCGATCTAACTATATTACATACAATTAATAATTTATAAAATTGAAATATAAATTCTTCAACTTTAACCTGTTCTGGTCTGCTACCAGAATTCAGATATGACAAATATATTCTTCCTTATCTAACTTCTTGATGCTTCAAAGTGGACTGTTTATCTTTTGCAAACACACACACTCTCTCTCACAAAGACGTACATCAATTAATTTTTTCCCAATCATTAACAAATAAAGGGTTTAGAAATGGAAATGATCTCTGCTTCAACATATTGGATATCATATTGCTCTTAGATTGAGTTATTAAATGATTGATATATATTATATTTTATGCCATGAAAAATCGATGTTATTATTTTATGTTTGCTGCATGCATAAGCCAAAGTGAGAATATTTTGAAAACATTTCAGGCAAAAAAGGGAATACTTTTTTTACTTGAATATAGTATATGGGAAAGGAATATTGCCTTATTTTATTAATTAAGACTTTTTAAAAAAACGGTGTTTTAGCTTATTCTTACATATTCAATATTTTCAAAATTATATCATATGCAGTGCAAACTATACACACCCCATCGGACAGTGCGACAAAATCAACTGTCATCATCCATATCAATACAACAATATAATATATATATATATATAATACTAAAAGTTATAATTAAATAATTAATTATCATATTTACAGCACAATAAAATCCTTAGGTGATATAGTGTATGAAGAGAAAATAATGCTACTTATCTCAATTGACTTGAGTATAGTTGCACGGCATTAAACATTTTAATTTTTGTTCAATATATATAGGTGGGACATATTATATATATTATTGTTATTAGGATTAATAAAAGTTAGTCTCAAGGATGATTATAGGATCTATCACAAAATTCCTATATGATGAAGTCCATTCAAGCCAAGCCAGACTCTTATCTCAAGCATCGAGACTTATATTACTCTGCTCAGGCCTGTCCTCTCATATGTTAACACTCATGTCATGTCTTGCATCAAATTGCCTGATAATGTCTGCCAAGCTATAGATAGTAAGTATGTGAATTTTTTTCTGGAGCACACAAGGTAATCATAAAACGATGCACTTATTGACAAAGGACAAACTCTTTCTGCCAACTGACCTGATAGGACGATATTAGGATTGAGGCCTATCAGACATTTTAACCAAGCACTCTTGGCTAAATAGCTTTGTAGGATTCTTTGCTCAGAACCTGATTCACTATTGTTCTCAGCTCTCCTATAAAATATATTAATGATTCTGCTTATGATTCGGGTCAAGATTTGATTATAAAGTTATATAATTCATCTAGGATATGGAAAGAAATATACGAATGTGCTGACATAATTGTTAGTAAACTGAAATTGAAAGTAGGCAATGGAACATCCATCTCTATAAACCACCCGTTATGGTAGCCATGTAAGTGAGGACTGTAAATCCTCCTAACATTAGTAGGGTTTTAGACCAGTTAATTCATGCTCCGAACTCTTTGAACCCAGCTCAACGTAATATAATCTCTCCTTGCTATATAGATTGTACCCCTCATCTGTTGCTAGCTTCATTTAACGTCTACTTATTTCTGCCACAATTACTTAAAATGATCAATTATTCTGGCACGGCAATTCAAGGGTAATTTACAATGTTATAGATGGATTTCAAATTCACTCTTCAATTTCAATCTCCATTGCCACTCTTTATGATCCTTTTTGCAAATTTCTATGGTCCATCTCTCTCCCTTTTAAACAGATCGATGTTGTTCATATGGAAGCTGCTTCATAGTGCTATACCAACTTTTGAAATATATACTAAGGAAGTATCATATCAATGTCTCTGTTGAAATGAAGAAACACTACTAATTGATCACTTATTCATAACTTGTCCATATGCCAAATCATCCATATGGTTTGGTTGCTTCTCAATTCGATTCAGTGAAACCTCTTTTACGTGCTTCATGACATGGCTTAAAGACACCTTAATTAAGCCATCTTCACAAGGATGGAGAGGTATCTCTCACGAAGAGAATGATCATTCTCATTAAAGAAATATGGGCAAAGCGCAACTGAGCTTTACGTACATCACAGATATTTGGAATGGTGTCATTAACTACGTACCCTTTATCTCAATGCATCAAAAGATGAACAATCAAAGGCTATCTCTAAGCCTAATAACTTTGGTAAGGCTGAATTCAACAGCGAAGACTAGATCATCTTTCTTCATTAATTGAAGGGAAGGAATGGCATTAAAGGATGCTATGCTCTAACATGTTTTGAGGGATCGATCATGCACCAACTCAGCTGGAGGAAAACTGACAGATCAAACTCCTTCTTCTACTATCGATGCCTCAGATTATGCCTCCTTAGGGTTCAAAGATACACTACACAATTAACTATTCTTGAGCAGGAATTCGTTGCAGATCTGGTGCATAAATAGGTCTTTCATCTCTTCAACAACCGCTCAAGCAGATCAAGCCAATGTAGTAATACATTATCTTCAAAATCTGCTTAGAAATTTCCTCTCTTTTATTATTTACCCCTTCTTTTAGTTTATTAGAAAAAATCAATATGTTATATTTCAGTTCTATTTCTTTTATGTCCTTGTAAGGCTTGATAATATTATTTATATCATTTTCTATTTTATCAAAAAAATTATTCAAAATGGGGGAGTACATTTTTTTGTTTGATCTCCATATTTTTAATAACTTTTGGTTTGGGCCTTTAGGCCCAACACTAAGCCATATTAGTTATAGTTAACAGTTCACATCAACATACTTAATAGTGTCATCAATGCATTAGCAAAGTTAACACTATCAAGTTTAGATTCAAGTTTTCATGAAACTATAAGAACTACCATTTGAAATAGCACAAAGTACAAGGATGAAAAACAACGAAAAAAAGGTACAAGGACTAAAATCAAAACTTATTAAAAATGTCAAATATCTTTTTTCATCCAAAATACTAGTAAAACAAAATATATTAGAGTATTTTTGTTAAATACAATGAGATTTTGAGATATAATTTTAGGTTATTTGATCATTTTCTTAATCTATATTCTATATGCACAAACTTGAGTGACAGATATTTTATTCGACCTAGAGGAATCATTTTTTCTTTCATGTTTTTAATAAGCGGAATCAATTTTTCTCTTTGCAATGAAAAGCGTCATCTAGAAGAAGAAAACTAATGATTTCAGGTCATAAAAAATGTTGCTGAAATCAAAAAGTAGTTTTTTCTGGAAATAATGAAACATGTGTGCACTTAACTAATCATACTTTTTCTTTAACTAAACAAACTAATTAGTCAAAAGAAAAGATTGAGAAATCATTAATTGCACACAAGCACAGTCACAGATCCATTATCCATTGGATTCTTCTAGTTTATTTATATTATCCTTTAGGGTTTGTTATTAATTTCTAGTCCAACTTAGAATCCTCGTTTCACATTCAGAAAAAGGATAGTTTAGAGATAATTAAAATTAAAGAAATAATCATGGACATGTAATTCATAATATTGAGAGATTTCAAAAGTTTACAATACTTCTCCGGAATTATCTCTTTGTAGAATCAAAAAGAAAATTACCATCATTCTTATGATTCTATTTATAAATTACTCATAACATATTTCACACAGATAAAAAAACATGAAAGTTCATTAACTTTGTCTTAAATTTAATAACTTTTTAATTTTATCCATGTTATTAATAATATATCTTATGAGAATAAAGTCAATGCAATAATAATGAATAAAAAGTAAAATTGTATATTCATATAAAGCATTTAATTGTGTGACTTTTAAATAAGACAAAAAATCCCTTCATCACTCTACCCTGTAAATAGAACCAAAGGAGTACATTAACCTACAAGGTCATGTTGTAACTGCATTGAGACTAATGTGTTATGATCTTAGATAAAATTATCAGATTTTTTTTTTGGGTGAAAAAATTATCAGATTTGTAACAACAAGAATGTCACATTGCAACTTTCAAAAGTATAAGATGTAATTAGTAGATAGAGGAAATTTGGTAAATTAGTTAATTATAACAATCATAACCCGACCTCTCTTGAATACCCCTTATAACATTAGATACATATCAATTTATTATAAGTTAGGTAAGTTAATTTGGGTAAAATAATAAATATTTAAGACAAAATTGATTGAGATATTATATTTAGGGTAAAATCCAACCCCCCAATTTGCTTCTATATTAAGGATTGAATGGAGTAGTTCTTTTTTCTTTGGATAGCAAATAAATTGAGGATTAAATAAGTGATCGAACTGGAAATTTACTAGTACGTTCAGGACAATGAATTCAATTTAAGGATAGCAAATAAAGTGAGGATTAAATAAGGATCGAACTGGAAAATAAGTAGTACGTTCAGGACATGAATTAGTTTAACCATACACACATATGTAAGAATTAGATAATTTTGTCTTATTAATGAAAAGGTGAGAGAGTAATGTAGCTAGATCTATAGAAACCCCACTGATCAACTGCACAAACCTAAATGGACTGTATGAATTGAATAATTTCCAAGACTTTGGTTTGAAAGTTTATTTATTTATTTTTTAAAAATAATTAGATCCTCAGAAATAATAAAATGAACAATTTAAGGATAAACTTTGTTTGCTAGCATTATTGGTTAAGATCTGCAGTGTGTCCACCGAATCATTAAAAGTATAGAAACTAATCGTTAAACTTAGACAAAACTTTACAGAACTATAGACATCAAAACCACGATTTAAAACTTTAGGGAGTAAAATAAGAATTCGATCCAACCATAAGAACTAATAATAGTATTAACCTAAAGTGAACCGCCTAAGGATAAAATTAGTTTGCTGACATTAGATAAGAGTGTATCCACCAAATGCTTGACCTTTCTGGCAAATTTAATCCGAACCACCTTAAATAGAGAGACACATGGTCAAAAGAAACTACCAAAAAAAACGGCAGAAACCGACACAGAGAGATTAAAGTTTGATGATCTTATCCACATTGCTTGCCGACTATATATTCTCAAGAAAGGATGAGGTATTGTTATATTAGGTGTAATTTAAGACAAATAGGATATGTTGGAAGTAAAGGAAACAAGGAATTATCCAACGACGATGACAACTTTTAACTGTCATCAACGAACGTACTACACCCACTACTTATTAATTAGTCTTTTGCATTAAATGAAGGGTTTTCTCTGAGATTTGAACACTTGCCTTCATCTTGGTCGTTTCCAAACATTCGTCAAGTTAGTTACACATATTAGGTTTTTATTTGGTGATCCATAGAATCGATCTGTGGTTACAATGTGTTTTGTTGTCTTGATCATTCTGAAAGTGAAAGAAATTTCGCAACAAGAAAGAAGGAACCGACGTAATTGACTGGTAACAGCTCATGAGTATTAAATGAATCGAACACGTTTGTGCCTGGTCATAAATTTTGTTTGCCAAAATTTTAATTAAATATAATTCGCAGTTGATATATCCTACGTACGCGTTTGTAAAACGGTGTTTTGATTACTGATATTGATATATACAATATATATAATCTTCTCTATCAATATTTAGTAGGGACATTAACTTGAGATTGAAGAACCTTCAATACATTCGAGGATTATATATATATATATATATATATATCGATGAAGTAATAAGATGAATGGCTCTAAACTTATTATGCACTCTTTGATAGAAAAAAAAAACTTATTTTGTACTCAAACTGATTACCTCGATTGTTAGTTTGAGGGAAATTAATCTCGATTTCTCGTTTGAAAATACTTGTTTTAAATATATATATCTATGTTACGATTTCATGACAATATATTTATAAATTGTAAAAAAGGGCGAGAGAGCCTTGGGTGGCTGATCAATATATAACTTATAATATTACTGCTATCTGATCTGCAACTCATGAATCCAAATTCTAAAAATAGCATGTTACAACAGTAAAGTTACGTACATTGTTGTAAATCTTGATGAATTGATGTAAAAAGTCTCTCCCCACTTCAAACTCAGCATGTATCTCTATGAAAAATAATGGTATGATTTCGATTTATCATTTGCTATATATATATACATATATGTGCTTATGTCACCTTTATGTAGATATTACGATTTAATTAAAATTTAAAAATAATGTAAATGAAGCAATATAAATATAAATATGCACCGGAAAAGAAGGTAAACTACCAGTCATCAATTCAGATTATTTCTTGCACATTTAAATACCATCCAATAAGATGGGGATACTTGTATGGTCATGAATATATATTGTGTCTGTTAGGTATAACACACCATCTCCATATCTATTCCTCTCATCTTACTAGTCGCTTAATCCCCAGGAGAGAGACCCGCAAACCATTTAATCACATTCTCCACACAACCTAACATTAATTCCAATGATATATATACATATATGCTTCAGAAAAATCCATTTTAATTAATGTAATACATTAAAAATATCAAGTTATTAAAAAAAATAACATGAACGCGCATCATACACAATTACACACACATACAAATTCTTTATATATATTATTATCGGTTTCATCCATATACTTTTAATTATCACCATTAATTAATTAAACTGACTAAAACTAAATATGTTACTTTTTGGGGGTGGCCACTTGGAGATATTATTATTTTTTAAAAAAGATAAAAGATATATTAATTTTGACATTATCGACTAACGAGAAGGAGGAAAAAAGTGTAGGGTTGTCCTAAAAACATCGTCTGTATGAAAGAATAGTGAGGTAAGGGGTCAAAGGAAGGGGCGTGTCCAGGAGAAAAGTGTAACTAACACTTTAGGCCAATGAGAGAATTACGCGTCATGCGTCACCGACCGAGAGGAGAGCCCATATCCGAATCTCGTGTGGGACCCTTGCCACGTACTCGCACACTCACTCTGACGTGGCGGCTTCTAGTGGGGCCCTTTTGCAATCCCACCCGCGACGCAACACGTTCATTCACCAACCCCCACCCACTTCATTTACCATCACCATCTTTTTCTCCTTTATTTTCTTTTACCAATAAAAAATGCCATAAAATTAAAAAAAGAAAAAGAAAAAGCAGTAGAGTAACCCTTACTAGGAGATCGATTTCGAACTCATAATTCGAATTCAAACTTGTTTTGTTACATTATTTGACTTTCGAACTTACAAACGTGTATAAAAGCACGTCAGATCCTTCCGACTAATATAATAAAACTTATAAAGCAAACTTTTTCACCATTCTTTCATTAATAAACATGTAAAAATCACACATAATCCCTTTTCCCTTTCTAATGATGATATCCTCAAAATGATAGTGGCGGATTGATGATAATGATTCTCCAGAAGCTTCTAATGGACTTGTGAGTAGGCCTTAAGATTTAGCTCATGATTTACAATACACTACAACTTTGTTTTATTAGGTTGTATTAAGATTTTGTAATTTTGTTAAATCCACATTTTTAAAATCAAAAGGTGTACTATACTTTAGTTTTAATATAATTTTTTGAGTGAAATGGGCTCTATTTATTTAAACACATATATAAAATGTCATAAAAAATTTATGTGGACACCAGCCAACTTGGCTACCTCCACTTGAAAGATTGTTAGAGAGAAGGATGGGTAGAGAATCAAGAACTCAAGCTCTCATTGCATAATAAAAAAAAATTATGTGCAGATAAAAAATGAAAATATATTGCAACAAAAAAAATAAGATAATTAATTAAAATTTACACCAAAAAGAGAAGAATTATTTCTTAATTACTCTCATTTCCAAAGTGACACACAATGCTAGCCAGCTATCACTTGATAATTAATTGTGTAACTAATAGTTTAAAGTTTTGTTGAATTGAATATAAACATTATCATACCTTTTTTGTTTATGCATATTTATATATAGCAACTCAGAAAATTACGAATAACAATGAGGATGAATGTATTATATTTTGAAAAATTCTTAGATTAAGTTTTTTATATTCATTATGTCATATTTTCAATCGTATATGATCATTTGTGTTATTTTTAAAATATTATTATTTAATTATAAATTCACGTAAAAATATAACACATGAATGTTATTCATTCACGATTGGAGAATTTGAAAAACATATAATGAACTAAATTTAAATATTTTCCTTACAGGTTGACAACATAGATCAGAATCTAGTGGTTGGTATTTTAATAAAAAATATAATTTTAAATTAATTTTTAACATGATTTTTTATTCCAAATTAAGACGTACGGCATAGAATAGTATGAAGATAATAATAGACCATATGCAGACACAATTTTCTAGAGTTTCTTAGAATTGTTCAATCTTTTCAAAGTTTTTTTCTCTTTTTTTGTGTGATTTTCTTATAATGTGGAATAAATTCCATATAGATTGAAAAGATGACAAGTGTGTATCAGATAATTATTAGGTTAGAGAGAATATACATCAAAGAATATAATAATATATATGATATATGAAAAATAAGATGCACAGTATAATAAGCCTCGAGATGTAATAACTCAATTCAATTAACACTTACATATATATTCACATTTCGTTTGGTCAATTTATGTGCGTTGGTGATATTAATAGAATCAATCGTTTTCACAAATTAATAATTTTAATAGGGAAATTAGAACATGATAGAAAGTGAAATGCTACCTATAGATGTTATTCTGGAACTTAATTATGGATTTTTCACCTTCATTACTGTTATCTTTGGCTAATAATTAAATTTCATTAATTTGAAATATAAGTGTAAGGCTCAGAGTGCCATTTCCGTCAAAAAAAAAAATTTAAAACGTTTTGTTCATTGAATAAATATTAGATGTATGATAAAGTCTCAAATCAAATAATTAGAAAGATTAATCACGACTTATATGACCGTATTTTCTTATTAAATCAATTTATATGACAAAACAATAAATGACATATATATAGAGAGAGAGCCACCAATTAATCCGGATTAAATAGCATTGTCACCTCATTAAATCTTTTATATGATTGTATAATTTTATCCTTCATTTATAATATATTGATTTTGCTCTCACGTATTATAATGGATATTAAATAATAATAAAATTAAAAATTTGTTAATTTTAAGTCAGATTTAATGAAATTTTTGTTTTTCTTATACGTGCGAAACATATTAAAAGTGATTTATAAATATGATGGGAAGAGTAAATATTAACCTAACAGTATTTTTTTTCGGTTGCCCGCCCGGTTCACCGGAACTTCGCTCCGACTACTTCCGGACCCGACCCGCGCACCTGGCATGGTGAGTGAGTCTCCCAACAGTGGCTGCTGCATACACAAGGCTCGAACCCGAGACCTTGCTTAAGCTGGAACAAGCTGCTTACCACTTGATCCAACCAGCCGTTGGTAATCTAACGGTATTTGAAATGAATAAAATAAGCTTCAACAAGTAGGGTCCAAGACAATAAACACTTTAAAGACTAGCCAAAGCTTGGGTTCCACATATTGAACCAACTACAACACTACCAAACCAGACACTGCTTAAAGTCCCAAATAATAGCTAACATTTCTCGAGACTATTGACCGATTCATCATCCCCGCTTGGTTGAATAGTCAATAATAAATAGGAAGAATTACTATAAGGTTATAGTCAAAGAAGAGATTTAATTACTACAAAATCACAATAATAAATTAGCAATATAAATATTTTATCCTTGGTTACACTGAAACTTATTATTACTATTATTAGATTTTTGGATAATTTAAGTCATTTCCTTAATATATCATAGTAATTCTCCTTAATAAACATGAAAAATAAACTTTACTTCATTTTTGTTACTTTGGCACAAGAGAATCAAGAGGTTTAAGACTGAAAATGATCCGCCCCATATATCAAGGACGAGATTTAATGAAAGAATAGTTTTTTTTCCAAAAAAAAAAAAGATACTTTTGCATACATTTCAAAGTCAACAAACTTGTGTCGTGAAACACATGAACTTCCAAACTATTCCATATTAAATACTATTACTGACTAATTTAAATTTGAGTCTAATTATATCTCGATTCAGAAAAAAAACTCTCCAAGTGTAACTTTTTCTTTATTTATATGATTTAAACTTTCATGACTAGCTATATCTTTCTGAATTTCTTATTATATTATTCAACTGTGCAAATGTGTTTATAACTTTACCAAACTTATATTGTGACTAAAATTTTATTGATTAAAGTTGGGTTATTTTTTTAAAAAATAGAAAATAAAAGAAAGAACCATGTTGAATGGTGGAGAGGGTCCACCAATAAGTGTAGTGATATATATAGTTGCAAGTAGTAGGGTACATATACCTTCCATGTTCCATATGAATTCACTAATCAACTATTCTCTCAATGAATAACACTTGTGCGGTTCTCTTCAATCATTGTGTTTGGTTTTCTCATCATTTTCTTATTTTTTTTCACTTTTCAAATATTGTAAAAAAAAATACAGCTCTAAAGTTCATGGCTGTGTGTGTGTCTGAGACTTTTCTTCGTGGCAATTTAAATATTACAACATGATGATGTACAGTGTGAAGTGTGGACAATACTTGACTTAAACCTAACTGAATCTAAAATCCAATTCTACCAAAAAAAATTAAAATTAATAAGTTGTGAAAACATAATCTTCAAAACCTGTATTTCAAAGCCAATTTTGAATTGTCTAGTTAACATGTTGGGCGCATATCTATCCCGATTTCAAACTGAATCAGACTTTTCACCTATTATATATTCTTTTATCTCATCTAGATTGTACTAATACTTTTACATGCCATAATAGTCATTTACACTTGATGTGCATAATGTAAATTATAAGTTATGTGCATAAATATAAATAAATGATAATAAATACAATAAAAAAAGACAATTATTGTTTAGTCCTTAATTATGGAAGCGATGGAGGATATATGTGTGTATATATATATATATAACCCTAGGTGGTGAAATACTAATTGGCATGTAGGTATATATATATAGTAATTGAATTTATATATAGCTCATGCATGCATGAACTTGAAGAGAAATAAGTGGTTTAAAAGTCGAAGCATGTGAGAGTTAATTTGTTTGTCATTATCAGTGGAAAAAGAAGAGGAAGAGGGCTTCATAGCCTTTGATATTTAGGGCACCAAAGTGAGAAATACCAAAGCAAATTGGGACGTACCCATATAAGTGAAGTGTATGAGAGAGAGAAAGAGACAAGAGAGGGTCAACAAAAGAATAATTATGATGAGAGGCGTGGAGGTGGTGGGGATATGATGGGAAGAATCCAGAGATTAATCAATTAGTCGTACTAATATAATTGGATTAGAGGAATAAATAATACAAACATTATAAATTAAATTTAATATAATATAGATATGTATGGACCAATTGGAGTTATATTGTAAGACTCATGTTGTAGGCCGAAGTTGGAAGATGGAATATGGAAGGTATAGATATGTCACTGTGACAACCTCACAAGCACCCCGATCCCTCACGGGTCCACCAT
>JANTPZ010005480.1:0-14685 GCA_025593235.1 Vachellia pachyceras
GAAAGTTCTAATATATATAAGCATATAAATCAGGGTTCTAGAAATAGAAATAAAAAGCTACAAAATCTAGTAGGAAATTGAAAGGGCTTATACATATCCATACCTTTCCCAAAAGTAGCCGATTGGTGCTAGAAAAATACTAGAAGTTGTCAGCCTGTAAGTAATAAAAACCAAATGGTTCATTCCCTCTTCAAGAGACTTCTTGAGCAGAACATTGACTACCGCAAAAGCGAAATCGATCGCTAGCATTACTAGAAAAGGCTTCCATTCATCACAGCTGCTCATCGTATAATAATTTCAGCTAATGATGTTATTAAGCTCAGAGGAAATCTTAGAGGGGAAGAATCTAGAGTGATGAAGCTTCAAAGCCTTTTGTTTTTGGCAGAAAGAAAAAAGATTGCATTAGAGTGATGATAGATCACAGAGCTAGGCTTAGGTATATATAAATAATATTCTAGAATAAGTGGCAAGAAAGCAAGATTAAATTCTGCAAATCACATGAAGCGCTTTAAGCAACCAGCTTTGACATTAGTTTAATGGTTATGCTCTTTCTTTTGCTTTCTTTTGACAGATATATCCTGTTAAACAGAAGCAGGCTATTCCAGAATAGTTTCTCCCATATATAAAGACTACACACACTCACACACATAGGGGTTAAGGTTCAATTTTGTTTCAGAAAATTTTTGTATATGAGCTATGAGTATCCAGAATTTTTTTGTAGATCAATATTGTTATGAAAGTGCTAAAAAAGAGTAATGCTACCTACAGTAAAAAAATACTGACAGTATTTTAATTGTTAGAGCGAATTTACTCATTTTTAATATTTTTGAGACAATATTGATTAAAAAAAATTCCGGTACTTCTAACTTCTACAAAAAAAATTTTGAAGCAAAATTAGACATTATATATACATTTGTGTGTGCTATTGAAATTTAATTAATTCTAGACCACGAGTTCTACCTTGAGAAATCATAGATGCAAGAATATGTTATGTTCTTCATGTTTTGTTCTTGATTAATTATTCGCCAGGAGGAAAAATAAGATTATTTTTTTGGGTGATGGGTGAGAGGGCATCTTTTGAGTGGAATTATAGAGAAGAAATTGTGCTTCTCTTCCTGTCGTGTGCATGGAATCTAATACTTCATATCTCTTGAAGCAGAATGAGGGATATAGCTAGCTGCTAGCTAGCTAGTTGCAGTCTCACATATCTTATCTCTGAGAGACCTGAAAAGCCAGAACAAAGTATCAAATCTAATTAGTGCAATTTGATAAAAAGTTTGAAAAACAAGGACAAGAGAGAAATTTATAACGAGAGAATTTAGTGATGTGCGAAGCATTAAAAACACGGGGTTAGCTAGGCTGCAATATGCCCCAGAATTTTGGAGTTCTAAGACTTGAGCCGTAAGAAAGAAATACCACCAAGGTGATTTAGTTTGGTTTCTTTTATGACTTGGCTACTCAAAAATTAATTTGTTCTACTGAAAAATACTATGATTTTTAGTTCATCTAAGGGAAAATTGTAAGTCATTAAGATCCAAGCCGTGGTTTGCATAACCATCGGTGAAATAACCCTCAAGACAAGTACTTATATATGACACTGATAATCATGAAAACTATGGTAAAATCCCAACAACAATATGATAAATAACTATAATTTGATATGCTTAACAAAGGTTTTGAAAAACGTCTTCGGACTTGTGCTAACGATAATTATAATAATCATCATTATTAATTCACGTCTTTTTTCAACCATAGTTGAAAATTGATACATATAGTTGTTGTTAGTACAACTGTACAAGTCTAATGACAAATAATGACATTTGTTAAGAATCATCAGTAAGACATGTTTCAACAATAATGTGAATAAATGTTGTTAAATTATATCTTAACAAACACAATTTAACCATATATAATTAAGACAAATCTTAGACAGATTTTTTAAGATGTCATCAGAGGAGGAGATTTGAATTGCTCATTTCAAAGAGTGCAGTCCTTAATTAATGTCAATGACCTTGTATGTGATCTAGTGATATAAAACATCCCTGTAAGTAGGAGATGATAAGCTTGATATTACTTGTAATCTTAGGCTATTAATGCCAGCCTGATCTCTAATTCAAACCAAAAACCCTTAATTACTGACTGATTTTTAAGTTAAACATAGCTACTCACCGTTAAACTTATATTAATTGGTGAGCTGTTTGTTTCACTTCGATATTGACGTTAAACCTAAAAAATCAGAATGCAAAAAGTCGAGATTATGAAGCCATATATGGCATGGCCTACATGTTCTTGTGCTCAGAAAAGATGCTATACAGAAGATATCTTGACTGAGAATTGAAGGCACAAATTCTGCAACTTTTTGCATTTTAAGCACAATGATTGATATATTTTAACTGTCAGGGTCCTTGGCCTTTTGGCACAGGTTCCCAACTTCCCAACTTTTTCTTCAACTATATGTACCTTGCTCTACGATTCATTCATTCATTTAGAATTATAATTTCATATTATTTTTTTTAAAAATATTTATGACTTCTGGAAAACTACAACCATTCATTCTCAACTTGACTGATTTCAGTGTTACAAAGTGGCTATAATTAATTTCTTTCCTTCCAAAGCAGTTGATAGTTAGGCTGCAATTTTGATTCTCACGATCCAATGAAATAGAAATATTCATCTTCTACCACTCACAAGAAAACTATATATATATATATACAGGTTTGAAGATAAATTAAAAGAAAAAAACCATAATTGGGTAAATCCAAAATTAATTTTCTTAGGCAATAACAACTCCTCTCTCTTAAAAATTCAGTCTTTTCTCATCCAAAATATATATAGTCTATTAGCTTTATTGGGGGTCTAATAGAGATCTCACTCTATAAGAAATTCTCTGAAGTTTAACTCTAAAAAGAAGCATCACTAATGCAAAATACTGATTTTACTATACCCCATGTACGGTAGTGCAAATGCATTTTTAACATACGCAAATATACATTTAGCGTCAGTATCCAACGCTCATGTACATAAGTAGTTTGAATTACATCTTAACTCAAAATCTTAAGACATTGAATACATCCACTTTTTCACGTATTCAACTGTTATATTAAGCCTAACTTTATATGATGTTGGATTTCTTCCCTTATCCACTCACAGTCGACCTTTAATTTGCTTAAAAAAATGGACAATACATATATCAAGTTGTTTATATTCACCATAACCATCATACTTGTTTTATTTATATTATTAGTTGTTAAAATACGTATATACAATTTATGCAATTGAAAACTTTTTGTATAAGCCCTCGTAATGTAAATTATACTTCGTAAAATTTTAATACAAACATTTGGATATTAGTAAAATTAAAATTCATAAAAATTAAAATGCGTATATAAATTCACATATAAAATATGGATATTTGTTATTTTGCTATTGTTAGTCATTAAAATAGATATTTGCATCTGGAAATTCACCAATGATTTCACCTAATATATATAACCAACTTGACTTAAGTTTTGTCCCAAAATAAACTCATGCTTGACTCTCAATCATCTCCTACCCAATCAGACAAACATGCTTATCTACTTCTCTTGCTCTCTCTTCTTCCTTGGGTGATGAGCACTGAAACTCCATATCCAACAAAGGAGATCAATTTTGGGTGCTAAATTTAAAATTAAAATCAGATAGTATATTTTCTTACATAGTAATTCATTCAATTTTTTAATACATTATAATTAATTTCATTATATTCTATGATTACACTTAAAAATTCTCTAGAACAACAACCTCTCATTCTTAACAGGACAAACATGAGAATTAAAAAGTTGCTTTTTTTTCTTCCTTATAAAGCAACTTAGATCGCAATATTTGGATTTTAATTATCAAATAATATAGACTAATTAATTAAAAAAATTGGAACATGCACACACATGCACACAAAAGTCTTCCCTATTGTAATCATAGATTGTGCCTATCTCATAGAGAATTTGTTTTGATGGACCCATATATCCTAGAAATACCCTCCCATCACCACTTTATTAATTGGCCTTTAAACTCCATTCCGTTTCCTCAATAAATATCTAGTCACATCGATCTCACCTAAAGCCAAAAGGCCAAAGAAATTATCAAGTTTTATTTGAAAAATCAATTGGTGTACGTGTGGGGACCAATTAATTACATTAATTCGTGGACAAGAATTTTGTCTAAATCTAGGATGTTCTGCTTTGGAATAATTAGTAAAGCCGAGCATCTTCCAGAGAAGTTTTTTTTAGTGCAATCCTATTCCTTCACCCACACTTTAGATTTATGTATTTCAAGTGGGACCTATAGGTTGTTTAGAGCCATAGAATAGTTCATCAATATTATTCTTTGTTTATTACAATTACCAGTGTTGAATTTTAATTTTAGTTCGAGCTAGCAAAATTGAAACCAGTGATCCAAACTATAATCAGTTATATTTCTTATTGCTATAAGTTTAGTTTCATATATCTAGGACCTTAATTATTTCACTATTGGTGCAGTGTTGCAGCTTTTTTACTGAGTTTGAAGGAGTAATCAAAAGTCAAATACATGTTTTTTGCTATTTTGACAAAGTTTATTAGAATCTTTTGGAACAAAAATTAATTTATTCTGTAACTGAAAATATATGATAAAAATATACTTAAAATAATGCATATTTGGATTTTAGTTCTAAAGTCTCACACTAAAATCTCTGGGCAGGATAAAAATTTTCAACTCTACTACTTTATAATCCTTTGTTAGGTTCACATTTGAAATAAAGAAGTTAAAGTGAATATCCGAAATAAGTAGGAATAAGAAGTTATTAGTTAGAGTAGTAAGTGGCATTATTCCTGTAAATAGAGGCACACTAGTTTAAATCCCAATTTATACAATTTGTTGAAATGTGTGAAAACTATTTGCGCTCTAAACCTTAAAATGACTTAGTCTCAAGCATGGAATGGTTTAAGGATACCCTTAATTAAATCCATGAATTTTTATTTATGAATTTATCCTAAATCCAAAGCTACATACTCTATTATTCAAACACAACATTAAGGTATTCAAGCTTTTATGAATTTGAAACCCACTAGCTTTATATCAAAAGCTATTGTCAATTATTTATCCTCATTAAGGTATATTGATCATGCTTCATGATTTTGGATCCTCTTTATATAAAAAACTCATGTGTTAGTTATTCAACCTCATCATGATTTGTGTCACTAAGAATTATTAAAGACAAGGATGTTTAATCAATAGTAATTTATTTACTTCGAGAGAATCGATAAACCATTCAATATATTTTTGGGGGGGTGGGGGAAGAGAAACATATAGTGTACAGTGATCACTAGAATAAGTGCATGTCATTGTATCCACAACATCTTTGGGAACTCATTATGAAATTTTTCGTGGGACGCACAGTTGAATAAGCTTTGCAGAGCACATAAATATAATTTATTTCATGAGAGATTCATGACTTGCATATACATTAGAATCATTCAAATAAAAAGGATTAAGTTCAATCCATCACCCAAATTTTTTTTTCCATATCGTAAATTAATATTTAGTATATTCATCACTTTAAAATATTTTTGGAGCATTCCGTATCTTAAGTTTAAAGTGCATCATTCCATTGAGAGAAATACTATAAGAGTAAATTGAGCCAAAAATTATTTCAAGATGCTGCTTAAAAAAAAACTTTGCATATCTTCAGGGTGTAGTGTATCTCAACGCAAGTAAAAATAACGACATGCATAAAGGTAAGAATTCTGAAACTCAGATCACTCACAATATAAAGTCCTCTGCCTATAGCGACTACAAATTTGAATACACAAGGAAGGTCTACTCTCTGTGTGTGTGTGTATATTAAATAATAAGACTTAAATAAAATAATTACTTATTAGCATTTTTTTGCCATTGAATTAATTATTAGCATATGAAGACGAAGAAAAATCACTATACATATACCTTCCTTTGAATTATCAAATTAAAACAATCAATCTAATTCAGACGCCACAAAAAGCAAAAGGATCCCACGTACCATTATTAGCATTATTCGAAATAAACCAAAAATCATTATTGTCACACTGCTCAAGAACTTGCTGCTGCTGATCTGTTGGCCAAAACCCTGGTGGTAGTAGTCCTCCAATTTGACCAATATTACTTCTGCTAATTGAAGCCCCATGATCCTGATCAGAATACACCATATTTTGGTGGCGGTTGTTGTTGTTACTACAATCAGAATATCCTAATAACACTGATCTATCTGATGAATCATGTTGATCTCTCTGCTCGATGTCGAAAAGGTTGACTTGATCTGAATACATCATATTATTCATCGTACACTGATCATCAATAATGTTGTTAAGCCCTGTAGTAATAGATAGTGGCCATATTGGAGAGTTATTTGAAGAAGCAAACAAGCTACGGTTATTTTCAGGAACCTGCTGCTTCATCATCTGTGGTGTAGGACCTGTAGGCCAAGGCAATTCATAGTTATTACCTATCTCGTTGTTGTTGGACCATGATGAAGTCGTCATTAAGGGAACTGTAGAATTATTATTTGCTGCTATAGAAGAACCTCCATGATCGTGATCTGATGAGATGAGCATATTACTATTGTTATTGTTATTGGTGCGACAGCGAGGGCTCCTAGAACTCATGCTTGTGCTTGATGAAGACGTGCTTGCAATATTAGGATTTACAAATCCTGTCAAAATTTGGCTGTTATTTGATAATTGAGAGGGAAGTCTCACTCCTCCTTTGTCATCAAACAGCTTGGCCTTGAGAGCTCCGAGGAGGTCATGATGATCTGGTCCCACACACGTGTCCTCGAATGAGAAGGGCTCGAGATTCTCAGGCATGTAGCTGAAACTGCCCCCATGTTGGATGGCAGCGGCGGCGGAGTTGCCAGCATCGGGCAAGTCGAAGTTGGTGCGAGCGTTGGCACCACGCAGAGCACGTGCGGCTGCATCGTAGGCGCGAGCTGCATCCTCGGCAGTGTCGAATGTTCCGAGCCAAAGCCGGACCTTCTGAAGGGAGTCTTTGATTTCAGCCACCCACCGTCCCGACGGCCGTTGACGGACGCCAACAAAGCGATGATGACCTCTGGATGATGATTTCTTTCTGGGCTTGGTGTTCTTACTATTAGCTTCAGTTGATATTGCCATAATGCTCTTTTCTTGATTAAGCTTAGGTGGTGTGTATGTGTCCATATAAGCACATATATATATGTATATATGGAACCTTTTTGAGCTGGTAATGATCATGAAGGTTTAAGAGGTTTGTTTAATGAAGCGTAGGTGTTCTTCCAACTCGCCCAACTGGACAAGAAAAGAACATGTCAAAGGTTAGATATTAGCTAATAAGAACCCTATCGTGGCTTTATTTTCAATATCTTTATCTATATTCAAGTTCAAGTCGAGGATGTGAGACAAAGTTTTATGTTCTGATTTTCTACATTAATTATAAAAATTATCGAGCACAACATATATTATATATATTGCGATAGAGTTTAGGTAGAATAAATGTATGCTAGAGATTAGCTCTTTTATTATTGTTAAATTCTATCTTAAAATCATTTAATATGAGAAACATATATAACTCATGTTCAAAAAAAAGTTTTAAGGGATATTTAATGTCATTAGATTAAGTCATCCTGACTATTATTTTTTGCTAAATTATCCAGAGGGAGTTTTTATAATCCATAACCTGATGCATCCACAGAGAGTGAAGTCACATTAACATGCTTAAAAAGGGGTCTTAAGAGAAACATCAAACCCTTAATACTCTGGCCAAGTGATTTTTATTTAGACTTTGACATCAAACAAAACAACGATATTTCCCACCTTCTTTTGGGACCGAGGAATAAACAGATAGCATAAAAATCGCCAATATTAAACTTAATTAACGGCCTGATGGGACAAACAAACAAACACACACACAGGCGCGCACGTCTGGCTCGTTTGAAAGTCCGTTTGAGAATAATTTTTACGGAGTTAAAGGCAAAATCTTGGTTTTGGAAAATAAACTTTAGGAGAATAGGTTTGACGGATTATGAATCAAAATCTAGGTTTAAAATGTGATTGTATTTGAGAATGCTTTTACAAAGTTAGAGGCAAAAAGTAAGTAGGAAATAGGAAAGATGAAGAAAAAAAAATAAAAAAAGAAAATTTATTAGGAAAGAATGTGTGATTTGACAATAAAACAACTTTTTCAAAAACTAATTTTCAAACTGGGGTTTTATATCCAAAATAGTTTTTCTGACAAATTTTTATATTTGGACAAAATAGGTTTTTAGTCAAAACATATGTTTTACCACAAAACCTATATTTTGTAACTAAGATACAAACATACTCTAAGTGATAAAGTGTCTGTCCAAAAAGCGTTCGTATTTAAACTAAACTAAAAGAAAATGTTATAACAAGAAGAGAAAATAATTTTTTCGATAAAAAATGACATGGATTAAAAGTTTACCTAATCAAAATGTCTTTACTTAACGAGTATAAAAAAACGAAATAACATGACAGTTGCAGGCGGTGTTGTGGATATCGACGTGAAGTAAATATGTACTCACAAAGGACACACAATAGTGACATTGGTAAATAAGTAATTAGTTATTTATTGTAGATATTGATAATTGCTTCGTGGTTATGGAATGGCAACAATAGTAATGATCATAGGTGTTTGTCTTTGTATTTGTTGTCTGCATATACAATTAAAATATTAATTGATGGACCCATATGAAAAAAAAAAATTATCTGCCATCTAGAAGACAACTAGGACTACATACATATAAAAATTAACAAGGATAAAGATGAAGTTTAATTAAGCACTAGATATTCCTTAGCTTAAACGTCACATGACATATGTAATTAAGAGTATAAGTGATTAAAATTAGATGTTAATAAAAAAAGAATTAAGTTTTAATTTAAGCTTTAATTTGGTAGCAAAGACAATTAATTTTGTTTTATGATGACGCGTTGTAATTATCTTTTCAGACTGTGTGTATAAAATAACACTAAGACAATTTATTAATCTATACAATAAGAGCTATCCTGTCTCATAAGCATTACTTTGAATTTTGCTGCCAAGAAATATCTTGTTTAAAGGGCATAGAAGTACAAATGAGTTACACACCGATCAATGGAATTCTCTCACTGGCCAACAGAATTTAAACTCAATATTTTGTAAGATATGAGCTGCATTTTTATCACAATTCAATGAATCATCATTAAGCAAATTGTGATTATCATGCAAATGACTTGCTTTGGCTAATGATTTTTATGACCCATCATCCTAGTTAAAACCGTTTCCTATGAAAAACAAAATTTACCTGTGGATGAATGGAGAGAAAATTAAGGGTACAGAAGACGGAGGAAACATAAAGGAAGTTAAAATGTTTAGATAATATTATATATACAAAAATATGGTGAAATTGATGAAGATTTTAACCATATAATTCAAGCTATAAGGTTTAAATGGAAAAAATCTACCAGAGTTGTTTGTAAAAAGAAGAACGACTATCACATTTGTATAAGATTTAAAATACTGTATAATAGTGAATATTGGGTTTGAAGAGATAATATGAATATAAAGTGAGAGTGTAGTTGAGATGGATATATAGTCACAAAAAAATAAGATTTATAATATTGAACATAACTGAATCAGTTAGAGTGATATTTATTAAAGAGAAAATGCTAACAAATTAATTGTTTAAGATGATTCATATATATTCAATGAAGATCATGGGATGCTTGAGAATGGTCAATCTAACAATATAGAGTCCTCTAAAAGAGATAAGAGAAATACTTAAGAAAACACTCAATATAAAGTTATTGAGTGGGATCTTTTTAATTAACAATTCATATAAAGATTTGGTTGTTGATAAAGCATGATGTATTGTACAATTCATGTAGTCAAACCCATCTAATGAGACAATACTTTGCTATTTCTCCAATTCATTCTAGTATTACCTTGTAATTTGGATGGAAAGAAAATGATAAAAGAATAAACATGTTTACAATTCATGAAGTTTTTTCCTTGTGATGTTATCTCCTTTCTATTTTTCTCCCGTTTGCCCCCATCCAAACCAAGCCAAAATTAAAATGAACCATTTTTTATTTGAGATACTCTCGAATATTAAATATAAACACCCTTTATAACAAATTTAAACTCTAGTTCACTATATTATGAAAGAAGATTTTTCATTCCGTTAGATCCAATTGTATTATTGTTTTCTTTCCTTGGTTTTGTTTTGTTATCCATAGGATGAAAGAGGTTAAAATAAAGGAAGCCCTCCTATAGAACCGAGAGCTACATTGTTTGTCATCTTATTATCCATCTGTCCTCTTGCCATCCAACAACTTTTTTTCATTTCCCTTTCTGTGTGTATAGCTGTTTCTTCTTTATCTCTTTTATTATATTTATTAAATAATCAACAACTCTCTTTCTTCGAAATGTTCCAAAATACTATAGAAGGCTCTAGAATATTCTAGAAGGTTGTGGAAGCCTCTGGAAGTTTCTAGAATGTAATAGAAGCATCTGGAAGATTCTGGAATATTGTAGAAGTCCCTAGGAGGTTCTGGAATATTGTGGAAGTTTATGGAAGATGCTGGAACGTTGTGGAAGCATCTGGAATATTGTGGAAGGCCCTGGAAGATTTTGGAATGTCGTAGAAACCCCTGGAAGCTTATGGAAGGATGTAGAAGCTTATGGAAGATTGTTGAAGCTTCTGAAGACTCATCTAGAATAATATAGAAAGATTTAGAATGTGTGTGATATTTGTAAAATTGTGTAGAATTTTCTAGATGCAAAATGTAAGGCGTATGATCAAATCAATCTCCACCGTTCGTTAAGGAGGTGGAAGAGTATAAATAGAGGTGTGTAGGTGAGTTGTTTGTAGAAGTAAGAAGGAAGAGTAGAAGTGAGTTGAGAGAAGAGATAGAATTGAGAGAGTTGAGAGAATAAGGCAAAGTGTGTGAGTGAGGAACTTGAGTGTGTGTGAAAAATACAAAAATTGCTGTATTTCATCTCTTCAGTATCAAATAAAAGTTTCCTTTTGTTGAAGTTCCTCCTTCTTATTCAAGCTTCCTACCCAACAATATTTTACTTAAAGCATCGATATTTTCATGTTTCCACATACATATGCGTATAACTGCGTTAATTCCTCTGTAACTTGTGTGTTCCTTTTGCTAAAAGTTCAAAATAGAGCTTGCTCCACGACATATTATATGTATTAAAAAATGTTGAATAGAAGAATAACGATCCAAGATTATAAACGGAAGGGAAAATTGGATGTTTTAGTATATATATTATTGTTTTAATTAAAAGAAATTTCAATCCCCATGCTAATCAATTTAATTGTTGTCCTCGTCACTGCATTTTGGATCATCCAAATTGAATGTTTTGATCTGTATATTAAAATTTAATAAATTATTTTTACTGTCTAGTGATCATCATAAAATTATTTTTTATTTTATATTACACATGTATTAATTTTTTTTTAAAAAATTATTAACAATATAAAAATAAAAAACGTATAATCCGATTATCCATTTTTTATAACTATGAATATCACAATTTTAATCATTTTCTGTGCTGAGCACAAGTATTATTAATAACTTTTGGACAATCTTATTTGAGAAATTTTTCAATATTAAATATGAAAACCTCTCTCAGCGAGAATTCAAAATTACTCATTACATTGTTGAAGATTAACCCTTATTAGACCCAATCTTGTTCCCGTTGGTATCACAATTTAATCTGATCAGTTTGAATTTGGGGCAAAGTGATTACCGACGCCCATGCAACAAGTAATAGCCGACGGAGTTATCATGGATCGTGCTCAAATTCTAAAGACACATTTCAAACCGTCTAAACCTGCGAGGTCTGCTTGAAGTATAACTAATGCTTACAAGACTAAAACTTATGTATGAGGTTAGATATAGCCAGAGAGTCAAATCCTTTAAAATGTGGTAAAATAATGTCTGAATACTTATTAAAACAAGTGCTCATATTTTATGATAAACAATATCTCAAATAAAATTATCTGTAATAGAAGGAGACATATATATCGGTAAAGGAAAAATTACTAAAAATATCAATAAATATTCACTATGTACTATAAAATTAAAATCTATGTTTCTTGTAGCTTAAGGGTGCATGTCTACCAATTTTGCAATATTTTCATATTTTTGTTGAACTATTATAGGTTCCATGTTGGAGAGAGAGAATTGATTTTGAGTATAAAACACCCCCTGCTTTTGAAATAGTGACCACATCATCAATATTCTGAGAATAATAATTATTAAATATTTTTTGGGGGTAACACATGGTAATATTCTAAGAATTTTGCATATCAGCCATGGAACAGACAAAGAATATCTTGAAAATTTTGAAAGAAAGATTGTGCCTTATTTACACAATTACTTAAGAAACAAGTTTTATCCTTGATAATGAATCAACAACCTACCGGTAGACAAATGCCTTTCTCACTCTACCTTCCACCCACTCCCAACCCCAACACTTGCACCTAAAACTCAAATCAGACTCTTCTCTTTGTTTTCACCCTTATAATCAATGAAGCTATTTCTGGAGGAAAACTGCACCGTTTAGAATTGGATTATTGGCATTGTTCTTTTAAGCTATGCACTCCCAATAAGAGGTTATCAGATGGAGAAGAACAAATCTAGTTTCTTTGTGGTAGCTCTCTGCCCTTGTCTCGTCTGCTTCATTCTGTTACTGATTGCACCGTCTGTTGTTCTTCTTGTAAAATTCCATTTCTTTTGCCACACTCCCCTGCATTCGTTGCTTCACAGAAAAGGCTGTTGATCAGCTTTATGGAATTTGGTGGTGTTAGTGGAGGGGGTACTGAATCTCGAGTTGAATCTGGGAATGTGGACGATGATAGTAGTGTTCAATGTTTGTTTTTTGGTGGAGATACATATAACTGCAAATTCTAATAGGTTTGCAGGGTTTTTGAAGAATGCTTATGGTGTGTGAGATGCGATGAAACAAAAAGGTTGTCTATCAAATTACCGGATGATGCGGTGAGTGAGAGGGAGAGAGAATGTGTGTCTGTATATACATATACCACAAGATTATATCTATAAATGTATGGGACTGAACCATTAAAAATAACTAAAATTATGAAAAAGTTCATGTGCCACTGATTATAACTTGTACATTGTTCATTTGAAGGCTTCAGAGGAAATGACAGAGAAGGGAAAGAACACTAGCAAATATATAGATAATAGGTTTGATGTTGAATTTTCAAGAGATACGTACGGAAGCATGATATGCGAAAGGATTTAGCTAAAAAGATGAAATTTGGTGGGAATTTTGAAACGTTGATGTATCTAAATGTCTTATGAATGTTTGATAAAGTACGGTCAGTTTGAAGGCCTTGCCATTATGAGTGGACATGTATACTTTACTCTGCTGCAGAACCAAGTATAATCAACTCAGTTTCAGAAAGATCAGCATTCATTCTGTCTGGTCTTAAGTATCGTCCTAGCTGAAACTCAAATCTTCATTCCTCATTTACTTTAAACTTCTTGTTTCTAAAGTTTATTTTGTTTATATCTGTTTGTTGAAAATGGCGAAAGGGCAGTACTTGTGTGATATGATCTATCAATTAGATCCGAGAAAACGTAGCTGAATCTTCAGTGAAGTGGACAAACTAGGTCTATTGGTTTGCAGCTATTTTCAACTCAAATCTTCTGTGTATAGAAAGGCATTCAACAACGTGGTTTTGTGTCCCTGCCGTGATGAAAAGGAGTTAGGGGGCAATGAGCATCCTTTATTGTTAGGTTTTCATACAAAAACAAATTGTTAGGAAGTGCACAGTGGATATTAAATCATCCTATAAATATAATTGTGGCGTCAATATAAGAGAAATATAAAAAATGATAAACAAAGATGATAAATAGACACAAAGATTCAACGTAGAAAAATCTCTCTTGATATGAGTCACCAAAACTTTTTTGGGTTTTTAAAAGCTTTCTTTTAAATAATTTGACCTTCACATGGAAATGAACCCTAAGGCCCAAGTAGGTCCCATGGCCCAACATTTATCCCCAACCTTCCTTGCTTCCAGTTCCGCCTGAGGCGTGCTAGCTTGGCCATGCAAGTTATTTACCTGAATTTATCTCATTACACACTACAGAATATACTTTTTACTACTGTAATTCGTATCTTTTTTTAAAAAAAGAGAGTAAGAAGTGAAAGCGGTGGCATTTTTGAAAATTTTGGCACCTTTAGGCGCCCTATACCAGGATAGGGTGCTGAAAGTATATCTATGTCACCTTATTATGAGGAAAAGGGCGCCGTAGGGCGCCCCTACAGCGCCCTTTTTCAAAAAAGGGTGCAGTAGGTCGCCCCTACGGCGCCCTTTATGAGTAAAAGGGCGCTGTAGGGCGCCCTATCGCACCCTTTATGACTAAAAGGGCGCCGTATGGTAGTTTCGCGCTCCCTTTTAAATTCAAATCATCGTGTGCGTGTTATTTAGTGCTCTTCTCTCTTTTTTTTCAAATCGACAGCTCTCTCTTGATGGCATTGCTGCTCCTTCTTCTACAAGTACGCCATCTCCTTCCCCAGACAGATCCTTTGTCCTGCCTGAAACACTGGATAGCTAAACGGATCTCGCTCAACGTCGCGTGGGTGTAAGTCATATCTTTCACTCCATCGTACACA